>JAJGOT010000522.1:0-282500 GCA_022457155.1 Cladopsammia gracilis
TTATTTTAGTAAAGTTGGGAACTTTGTAGGTGTCCGCCATTTTTGGTGTAACACTATGGCTCACCAACATGACAGCCAAATTTGCAGTTTTAAGAAATTCTTGAAATACAGCTAATTAAATTAATTATATGCTCTTACTCCAGTTTTGTGTAGTTGATTGAAGGGTGTTGTAAGGCCTATTTTTCATGATTTCGAATTGTGCTCAAAGTCAAAGTTGATTCAGTCCAATGCTAGTCCGAAGCACAAGAGCAACACAATACATGTACTGTCTAAAGTCGACATTGAAGTTCTCAGTGACTCATCACCACATCCCCCCAGCGTTGTCCAACCAAACTGTCAAATCGAAACACGTACTAAACTATGTGACAACTTTTATCCTTTCGCGCGTGTATTCTTGGTTTTCACATGACGTCATAAAAATTTTAAAAATCTAAAGTATATATCCTACAAAGCTGTTTCTAACATGGTATTTGGATACCAGTGTTATAATCTTCCACAAAAAGTTTCAGGTTTTAACGATGTTTTGCTTCCGATTTCACGCAATTCGTCACGCTATTTCAGATAAGCCGTGAAAATAAACGAAATTGAATCAGCTGAAAGTTATTGTTTGCATTATAAGTGCTTATAAGCTGAGTAATGGAGCTTATAGCAAATACAATATGTTTTGATTTGATTTTTGGTGTAATTAACACTTTGAATGTTTGGCCGCCATCTTTGTGCCCCTCAGTGGGGCACAAAGATGGAAATCTATTGTTTAATGCTTCTGAATTTTGATATGACGTAAGTGACAACCAAGAATATTAGACAGTTCTTCCAGTTTTACTTTTTCACTTCTTCCAAGGATAACGTACGTAAGGCTATTTCAAATAGGAATTAGGGTCTTTGGACTTCGACAAACTTTGCTGCAAATGAGTGGAATAATTTAGATAATTCATTGAGGGAGCTTAAGTCTGAAGTGGATTTAAAAAGGCCATCACCAAGTAAAAATCCGATTTTTTTTATTTACTAGATAGTAATAACTATGAATTTAGAGGGCAAGTTACTGTTAATTAGACAATTTTAGTTATAGATTTGTAATATATTTAACATGTTGTTTTTGTTTTTAGTTTTTTTCTAGTATATCTTATATATTAGTATTTTTATTTGTAACTAAGTAGGAGAACCCTTCTGAAAAGCACTTTCGAGTGAAGTAGGTATCCTCAATAAAGATTTTTTTATTATTATAATTGAATTATTAAAATTACTTTTTCTTTTGCAGAAAGGAGATGACAGTAATCCGTTTTAAAGGTATGATTGTTTCCGCGCTTTATGTTTTACACTACACAACGCTTCCTATCGCTGCCCTATTTTCGGTCACAACCATAGCGTTGACAGGAACTCATTTATCTTCGTTTGTGATATTTACACTTGTTGTTGGCCTTGTGATTTTAAGATTTATTTTTTGTGTCAACTTGAGTACGTGCTTGTACATGGTCACCGAAGCTAAAGTTGCACTTAATAGAATACAAGTCTTTCTTAAGGAAAAGGTTTCAATCTCTCGGCACGAAACTATACAGCCTCACGAGAATAAGCAGCATTTAACAGAACAGCCAGAACATCTCGACAACATCCTAACGGTACAGTATAAAGGTACAAAGAAACTATCTAATTACGGAAAACAAGACGACCCTACAGACGAAACTTCTCGAACATTTATTTCCAACTCAGTACCCACTATTAGTAAAGAGACTGCTTCTGAGGATCCACTGCATGCATGCATAGATGGAAAAACTTCTGTGTTAGCTACAAGTAATCAAACAAGTCAGCCGTTTCTCTCTGTTTTGGATGCGTCGTGTTCTTGGCATGCAGATAACCTCAGTGACACCTTGTGCAACATAACGTTAAATATTCGTAAAGGTGAAATATTAGCGGTCACCGGTGCAGTTGGAAGTGGAAAGTCGTCTCTGCTTACAGCTATTCTTGGGGAACTTCCGCTACGTACTGGAACGGTATCGTATCACGGGAAAGTGGCCTATGTTCCTCAAATACCCTGGGCTTTCTCTGGGACTGTGAGGGAGAACATTTTGTTTGGTTTGCCATTTGACGAAGAGAGGTTCCAACATGTTGTTCACATCTGTAGTTTGACGAAAGACTTGTTTGATTTTACCAATGGTGATCTAACGGAAATTGGTCAACGTGGCGTAACCCTTAGCGGAGGCCAAAAAGCACGTGTGTGTTTAGCACGCGCAGTGTATTCCGATGCCGATATTTATCTTCTTGACGATCCACTGAGTGCGGTCGACACTAAAGTCGGAAGCAAACTATTCGAGAGCTGCATTCTCGGAGGTTTATCGGGTCGTATTCGTTTGTTGGCCACGCACCAGCTGCAGTACTTGAAAAATGTGGATCGCATTGCTGTTATGGAAAAAGGTTCAATAGCATGTGAAGGAAGCTATGAAGAGCTTAAAGAGAAAGGAGCCTTTCTAGGAATTGTGGAACTGTCATCTGAAGAGCCCTTTGAAGATGAACCAGGGAGCACAGAAGAAGTGAGTCACGAACAGAATATCGAGGAGCTCCCGCATGGAGCATTTTTTGCTCAATCTTTTTTGGAGGAAGGATTTTCGGACCATGATCACAAAGAGTCTTTGTTGATGTTGGAAACGAGTTCAGTCGTTTGTCAGGAAAGTAGCGCAGCAGAACCTAAAGAGTCTGGAAGCTCACAGCATACGAGTATGGACGAGGTTAGTGAGCAAGGGAACATCGAAAAGTTGTTAGACAAACCCTCTCCTTCCCCTGTTTTGTCCGGAAAAGAACACGATGAGTTTGAGATGCTAGAACTGCAAGTGGATGAGACTGTGTCCCCAGAAAGCGTTGGCCTCATACCCAGAAGTATGCTAGATACTGATCAGCGACCAGCTCTTGACCTGAAAGAGTCGGAGGAACATAAAAGTACTGGCACCGTCACGTGGCGACTCTACTGGAAGTATCTTAAAGAAGGCCTTGCAGTGCCCTGGTTAATTCTCACTTTTCTTTTATTAATCTTTACACAAGGTAAGGTCAAACATAAGATACTGTGATTTTAGGTACACTGGATAAAATACGTACATGTAGGGTGCGTCCTATGTTGTTGTAAAACGTTTTGTTATAACTCGGGGCCACCCTGACCCCCCCCCCCCCCAAGTTTTTGTTGCTTTTCACGTGCTTTTCAATACTTATTGTTATTATAATTTCAACCCGTGCGGTATTTTTGAGCCTTTGACGTCACTTTCTCCCATTCGCAACCAAGCCTTGAAACAAGGTTGATTAATGGCGGCCGTAAATTCTCGGAAATAAAATGTTAAAATAAAATGACTTCTGATGTTCGTTATGCATTGAAATTTGGCAAGATCAGTAAGAAAGTCTAATTGTACACGCAAATGTAAAAAAAATGAAAATCAAAAATTTGATCGCAGGGACACTTAAAAGGAGGCATAAAAGAAGGAAACTAATTTTTGGAACACAAACATTCGGACCATTGAGGTAACCAATCACAATGCTCCTTTTCTCCACGGACCAGTTCAGCCATGTAATATATTGGGATATTCTTCATTAGTCTCCTGTTTAGACGTTCAAAAAAGTCAAATCAAATCAAATTATCTTTGTTTTACGAGGGTGACCCTTAATAAGGATACTTCTGACAAACCTGTGGTCCCCGGATTCAACATCAAAATAATCTGAATGTGAAATAATTTCGGCTGTTTCAGAGGAACATTTGTGCGTTTGATACTTCAGTCAGCAATATAAGGAGGCCGGGATTAACGAATGCACTAACCAAGTGAAATTGCTTCAGTTTGTCTTCTAGCTCCAAACTGGTGGCTCGCCAAAATGGTGGAGATGTCACGCGAGGATCAACAAGCCGCGGTCACGCAAATCATTCACGCATGTTTGGTGGCCGCGTGCATAGTTGTCACGACAGCATCGTCTTTCTTATTTTACTACGTCCTCCTAAAAGCCACTGAAAATCTTCACAACAAAATGACGACGGCAACTATCAAAGCTCCTGTTCTGTTCTTCGACACAAACCCAGCGGGGCGTATACTGAATCGGTTTTCTAAAGATGTTGGTTGTATGGACGATGTGCTGCCACCGCTATTTCTGCAAGCTTTACAGTGTTGTCTCTTTTCGTTCTGTGCCATTTTGGTCCCTGCTGTAACAAATTACTGGCTGTTCTTGGCTCTTCTTCCTATTATTGCGATTTATGTATATTTTGGCCGTTATTTCTTGAAGTCTTCAAGAGAGCTTAAGAGAATGGAGGCCAACAGATGTAGTCCTGTATACTCACATATCACAGAGACAGTGAATGGACTTGAAATAGTGCACTCTTCAAATATGAACAAGACTTTTCTTGACAGGCTGCAAAGGTTAGTCTTGATGTTATAGAAAATGTTGCTACATATTAATAGAGCGGTTTTCAGATAAGTATCTAAGTAAAGTAATTTTGTGATTGTTTTGGCTTTGCATTGCTACGCTTTGTGATCGGCTAAAAATTCTCACGCCACTTTCTCAACCAATCAGAAGTAAAAGCAAATCTAATCGTGACTTGCTCGCCGCGTTTTCCCGCGCTTGGCGACCCGCCGGCGACATGTAATTGTGATTGTTTTGGTTTTGCATTGCTACGCTTTGTGATTGGCTAAAAATTCTCGCGCCACCTTTTCAACCAATCAGAAGTAAAACCAATCATGACATGCTTGTACGAGTTTTCCCGCGCCTGGTACTGGCTGCATGTATTTGCTGTGAGTTTTGATTGGTTCATTTGATTGTCTGCGTCTGCTGTGATTGGTTCATTTGATTGTCTGCGTCTGTTGTGATTGGTTAGAGTGATCACTTTGGTTTTGGTGTTACGACACTCAACGGAAAAGTGCTCTAATCTGTTGCAAATCACAACAGACCTAAATAATGCACTGAACCAATCAGAGCGGGGAAGACAATATGCATCAGCTGCCAAGCGCGGCAAAATGTACACTAGGCAAATCATGATTGATTTTGTCCGCTCAGAAGCTGTATTAACATGTTTCACAGTACTTCAGCAGATGGTAATCCCCCCCTCACACACACACACACACGCACGCATGCACACACATCCTGTACGTGAATTTGTTAAGTGCACCAAACAGTTCTCTAGTACTCATTTATACACCTGGATTATGAGAAACGTTACGTTTTGGAGTAAATTGTCTTGTCAGAGGGCAGAACCTTTCTTACACAGTGACAGTAACATGCTATTTTGTCGCCGTTTTGTCAGGTATCTAGACGAGAATACGCAAGCGTTCTTTATGGTGGTGTCGTCTAATCGTTGGTTGGCTATTCGTCTTGATCTCCTTTCCAGTTTATTTGTTACCATTGTTGCAGTGGGTGCTGTACTGGTCACAGAAAACTCAGGTGCGCTGGTTCTTTCGTTTTCAAGGAAGAGTGACTTAGCTTTTAACCGGAAACTTTAATTTCATATAATATTGAATAATACATAGTCACACTTTGAGGTTTTATTTAGAAATTATCTTGAACAGCATTATGCCCAGCACTATATAAACGTACTGCTAAATAGCCTCAGATCCACAGTCTCGGATGTATAAACCACTTTGTGCAGCTTGATAGCTATTATGTGATACCATAAACCCATAAGTGGGTTGAAACGTGCAACTGTGTCTTGTACGTTTAAAAGAAGCTTCCGATTATTCAATTTGCTAAGAAGTTGTTACAGCCATATTTGGAAAATCAAGATAAAAATATTAACCAATCAATTCGCTAGAACAACTTGCTTCCATTCTCGAGGGACCGAGGGGTTTCCAAATATGGTACTAAGGAAGCTGTGAATGCGCGTTACACGTTTCAACCCACTTATGAGTTTCTGGTGATACGCCTAAATATTTTAAGTGTTTTTTCTTTACACGGTCAATTATTAAGATAAAGCGGTTTCCACTTGAGTGTCGTTAAACCAAAACCAAAGCAATTACTCTGACCAATCACAGCAGATTGAGATGCAGACTAATGAACCAATCAGGACTCGACAAATACATGTCGCCGGCGCCAAGCGCGGGAAAATGCGTGCGAGCAAGTCACGATTAAATTTGCTTTTACTTCTGATTGGTTGAGAAAGTGGTGTGACATTCTTTAGCCAATCACAAAGCGTAGCAATGCAAAGCCAAAGAAATCGCGAAATTACTTTCGACATTCAATTGAAAACCGCTCCAATATACAGTTATCGCAATTCATTTTCATTGCTGTTACTCTCGTTTTCTCCAGCTTTAGCAGGACTTTCTCTCACCTACGCACTTCAAACATTGGACGCGACTCAATTTGGCGTGAGGCTTGCTTCCGAGGTAGAAAACTGGATGACGTCAGTCGAGCGTGTGATGACGTACACGGAAATCGAACCCGAACCGGGGTACAGCACGGATGCACGCCCCGGCTCAGAGTCGTGGCCCAATGAAGGAAACTTAACAATACAAGATCTTTCTTTGGTGTACTATGAAGGCGGACCTCGTGTAATAAAGGATGTCAGCTTTTGTGTTTGTAGTAAGGAGAAGATCGGAGTCGTTGGACGCACGGGTGCTGGCAAGTCATCTCTGGTGTCTGCTTTGTTTCGTATGCCTGAACCTTTGGGAAAGGTGAGTTGAACATCATGTTTCAGTTAGGGGCTATACACATGATACCGGAATGAGTTTCATTCCGGAATGAGTTTCGTTCCAAAATGAAGTACGTACTGTATTCACATGACAAAATCGACCGGCTCAGCCTAAGGCGTTCTCGCTTGCGTGGTTTTCACGCCAGATCAGAAAACAAAGGTGGCGCAAGTTTCGCGCAACGATACGCATGCGCCACTCGTCCCAGACTATACGGTTTGCGGTTTTCATCTTGGAACGAAGTTCGTTTTCAGTTTACATGATACCAGAATGAAATGTCATTATACCTGAACGAGAATTTCATTCGGATTGAAAACCGGAGTGAACTCATTCCGGAATGACCCGTACGGGAACAAAATTTCGTCTCAGTATCATGTAAACAGATACAGAGAAATATATGGAGATGGAATGAACTCGTTCCAGACAGGAGCCTCCTGGTTCCAGAATGAAAGTCATTTCCCGCTATCTCGAACTCTCAAGGGAAACGGAAAATTATTCGAGATAGCGGGGGTTCGAGATATCGAGGGTGATGTCAAATTTCGTAATTTTCAACAAAACTGAATTACAGTAGTACAGTATGCAAATCATTGACCATCTTTATTCAATTAATATTAGCAATCTATTCTTGGTTTGCAACCACGTGACAAGGCGGCCATGTTTTTGGTCAAAACAATACAATTTTTGTCGCATAATTTGCATGAAAATAGAGTTTAGTTCCCAGCGGAGAGGAACGCTTTTGTTCTTGAACACCAACATGGCCGCCGTGACGCCACGTGCAAACCAGCAATACTGTTTACATTATGCATGGTCGGTAATTCTTTTTCTCATTTAACTTGCTGTGGGGAAAAAACACTGGCTGCGGCCGCACTAGAGTAGTTAACTCGGTTATTTGCAATTAACTAATTAAAATTAACTGGGTTAAAAAAATTCCTGATGCGGCCGCGTATTTTTGGCGTTCACCGAATTTTAACCGTGTTAGCGGTTCCCATGGAAATTAATTAAAGAACAATGGATTTTTTTAACCGGGTTAGGTTTATTTAAACCACCTCGCTAGGTAGTTTAGTGCAGGTTAACTTTCCCGATCTGTCAATCATCTTCGCTTACGCGGTAATTTTTGGCTTCCTGTTGAATTCGTAGACCTTCGTAGGGACGACTTTCAATTTCAAATAGAGAAAGGAGAACCGTCGTGTGTTTATGTTCTCCACAAAACGTATAATTTGATCATTTGACGATGTTGTTTTGCAGGGAATAACAATATGTAAAATGCACGTGCAGAGATATTGTTTTCGCTCATTAATCGTATTGTTTTGTGCGGCTCTCGCTAGCAAATGATAATACGATCTCTCACGTTCAAAGTTTAACCTTCTGAAGTGCGGCCGCTCAGAAAAATAAACTCGGTTATTTCACTTTTCACCGAGTTATTTTAACCGGGTTATTTTAACCGGGTTACTAAAAAACTAACCCAGTTAACTCACCAAGTGCGGCCGCAGCCACTGCCTTCCATACGAAGTCCAGAAAACTGTAGCCATTACCCAACTTCAACTACACAAACGACTATGTACAACGAATATTGTAGAGGATCGGCAGTCAAAATGAAGATTTAAAAAACGAATCAATGTTCTGCAATACAATACAGTGTAATGACTGTACTGTTAAGTGAAACTGTATACAATATATCAGTTTTGGGCACCATGCATGGGATACTCCTTTCGGCGAACATAATCAATTACAAGACATAATTATTAAATAATTAAAACTGTGTCCTGTTGTCATTTACTTAACTTCATAATTACTACAGTTCGAGATTTGGGATGTTTATTTAGACTACGGGACGGTCGCACTTTGTTCGAGATAGCCGGGGATTCGAGCTGATAACCGAGGTAAGCAGTAGTAAATGACTGAAAAACAGTAAGCTAAGCACAACCAAGGGGAACGAAATTTAGTTCGAGATAGTGGGAGATTCGAGATAGCCTGTGTTCGAGATAGCCTGTGTTCGAGATAGCGGGAGTCTACTGTATATGGAACTAACCAGTTGTGTACAATATTCTAAACCGCTGGTGAAACAAAGACATTTGTAAAGGAAAGTCTCGTAGATATTGTGTTTGAGGCCTTTTGTTACGCGCTGCAGCAGGATTAGGTTCTGTCCCGTTCTGACTACTAGCTGATCTTAGTTTAAAGGAAAATCTCGATTTCCACCTCCTCGGACTCGCTTGTCAATAGCTAACTGGTCTCCTTTCTACCATTTGGGATTTTTTACCATGTCCTCTATTAACTACAGTCAAACCTCTATTAAGGGACCCTCTGTTAAGCGGTTACACTCTATTAAGCGGTTACACTCTATTAAGCGGTCACTTGACAAATATCCAGAAATCGCTCCCCAAACTTACTGTAAACTTGACCTCTGTTCGGTGGTCACCTCTGTTAAGCGGACACGGTCACTGTTTAGACTTCCCAATTGGCTAATTTTATTGTATTTCACCTTTATTATTGAACGGATTGCCGCTAAGCAATGAGATTTGTTTCTCAAGTTACAAGATTTAAAACAAACCGTGTATAAGTAGTTTCTTTACTTTTATGATCGTAGTTTAATACGGTTGTTTTCTTGCAGCTGTTAATTGATGGTGTTGAAATTACATCTATCAACCTCCAAGAGGCCCGCAGGTCCATGGCTGTGATTACACAGGATCCAGTGCTCTTTGGAGGGA
This sequence comes from Cladopsammia gracilis, assembly GCA_022457155.1. Taxonomy (NCBI): domain Eukaryota; kingdom Metazoa; phylum Cnidaria; class Anthozoa; order Scleractinia; family Dendrophylliidae; genus Cladopsammia; species Cladopsammia gracilis. The sequence goes on from JAJGOT010000522.1 coordinate 9,344, forward strand.
CCCTGAAAAGGAACATGGACCCATTCTCGCAATATACGGATCAACAACTCTGGGCAGCTCTGGAGGATGTCCAGTTGAAGACCGTTGTGCAAGATCTTCCAGAACAGCTAAACTTCAAACTGAGAGAATCCGGACGAAACTTGAGCGTTGGCGAAAGGCAGTTGGTGTGTCTGGCTCGTGCACTTGTCCAAAGGAGTAAGATCATTATCATGGATGAAGCCACAGCTAACGTGGATTTCAAGACTGATCGTCTCATCCAGGACGTCATTCGTCACAAGTTCAAAGATTCCACAGTACTGACTATTGCTCACCGACTGAACACCATTATGGATTATGATAAGGTGCTGGTTCTTGATGGTGGACGAGTGGTAGAGTTTGACAAACCTGAGGTGTTGATCAGAAACGGTGGATTGTTTTCTGAGATGGTAAGGAGCCATAACGTTGTAAAGCATTAAAGACATTGAGACCCATATAGGCATCTCATGGACTGGTCAGTTCTATGCAAGATTACCAATGTGAAATCCTGGTTTCATATTGAAAAAATGCAATCATTGTTTACAATTATCACCATTAGCATAAGAGCCCCATTCTCTAAACAAGCTACAAAAAGGGAAAAGCACAATATTAGATTTTCCGGAAAATTTAATCGCGATATATTACATGTAGATACTCTTTGTGTAATGCTGTTTTGAAAACTCAAAATTTTACAGAGAATGTATGATACAATAGCGCTTTTGCCACCCAACAGTTTTGTAGTTTTTGAAAGCTGATTTTTCCTTATATAGTATTACATGAAAAGAGCTAATCATGGCATAGATTACTTGGTTTGACAAGCTCTTTCAACTTTTGAAGTCAATTCGTATTTAGCACGATGCCTTCTCAACACTTAAATTCGTATGTTAATGAAACACAAAATGTAAACAATGACATATACACAATTATACTGCTTGTGATTTTTAACAAGTCAGTCTTAAAATTCTAAATATTGAAAAATATTGTAAATTCGAATGCAATAACACCCTATGCTACACTTGTTTTTAAACAAGTCATTATTTAAAAGCGAAATCGATCCATCGCCCAGAATGCCATTGTCTTTCGCGACATTTACTTACAGTACCCAGTTTCTCAATATATATATTCAGAACTAGTCGGCTGTAATTGGTCGACAGATTAGCTTCGGGAATACTCGGGTCTCTTCACGGACTCGGTTGCTGTCAATCAAACGGTTTGATGTGTGAAGTAAAGCCTGGTTTCCATATAATCGCAACGATCGCAACGATCGCAGCGATTGTTACGATTACGATCGACGATCGCTGCGATTCTTGCGACCCTTGCGATCATATGGAAACCAAAACGTTGCGATCCTTGCGAGGTAGAGTCTAGATTCCATAGCTCAGAAGGAGGTCGGACACCTTATTGAGACTTATATAACGGAGTAACTGGTTAGCTTTCAGTTGAGGTTGGGGTCAGCAGTTCATATAGTTAAATTTAGACCTAAACAACCCGAGAAGCTAGGTGGTAAACTGGTATGGTAGACTATGTAAGTCTAAGCCTAGCTGAGGTCACAGGTTCAATCCTGAGTAGGGATTTTAGATTTTGTTTTTTACAATTAAAAATTTATTGAAAATAAAATTCTAAGTGTCGACATTACGTTATATAATTCTCAATAAGTGTCCGACCTCCTTCTGAGCTATAGAAGGTAGACTCTACCTCCTTGCGATCGTCTCACGCCTGAGGGAACATTTATAATATTCAAATTTGGATCCGGTTAAATTGAACAAAACATATAAAAGGCCAAGTTAAATTTCAACCATTCAGTTGTTAAAAACTTCTTTCGAACAACATGTCAAAGCGTGCGAGACATCAGCCCGGCAATGATTATAGTAAAATAAAACATGCAACTTTTTATTACGTGGATTCAGTGTTTGTCAAGTCATTGTCCGGTATCACCTCAATTTCAATGGTTAATTACGCTGCCACACGCACTATTGTTTGTGGAGGCGGAGCTTAGGGACATTAATATTCACGCGCGAGTTTCAAACGAAGACGAAAGTGTCCCGCGGGATTACCGAAGGGCAAAAAGGACAGAGCGAACAGAGCACTTTCAGAATTTGACGAAAAGCCAGAACTTCTAATCATCGAAATCGTACAAAAATTTCTGTGAGGCTTCCTTAAGTATCAAGCTAACATAACCATATGCTGACACATTAATAAAGTCATTTGTTGAAAAAAACATCCAGCCTCAAAAGCGGCTTCCCATACTAACAAGTGACTAAAATAGCTGATTTTCAAAGTGAAATAGCCAGAACTTCTAGAAGGACTACAAAGTCACACGGCGTGTGTTTGTTTACCTCGCGTGGTTCGACAGGAGTGCAAGCGCGATAAAACTTGCCGCGATCCGGGAGGAAACAATAGAAATTTTACATGTGTGACGTCAGGTGACGTCACATGACAGGAACTCATTGCGCAGACTCACCTTGCGACATACCCCCTTTAAATTTAGGACTAAGCAACCCGAGAAGCTAGGTGGTACAGTGGTACGGTTGGCTATGTTAGGCTAAGCCTAGCAGAGGTCACAGGTTCAATCCTGAGTGGGGATTTTAGATTTTCTTTTTTACACTTAAAAATTTATTGAAAAGTGTCGACATTACGTTATATAAGTCTTAATAAGGTGTCCGACGTCCTTCTGGACGCTAAGATTTAGGCACAACCGTGTACCTGCGAGTCAACCTGAGAATAGCCCATTTCCGAGTTGCTCTTAGCCTCCTTTTCAAAGCGAGGCCAAGTGCAAAACCATTCATATGAAAATCAGTTTTCACATTTAAGTAAAACATATCCATATGAATGGTTTTGCACTTGGCCTCGGTTTGAAAAGGAGGCCTAAGAGCAACTCGGAAATGGGCTATTCTGTTTGGCCATTGAGCTCGGTGAACATTGAGTCCGCGATATCGAATGGTCACATGCCTTACCCATGGGGATAGGATGAAGAATCTTTTATTTAGAGAGGTTTGGGCCGTTTCGTGGCTCATAGGACCGACTTGCGTTTGACTCGCGTTTCCGTTTGACCAGGGCCCAGTTGTTCGAAAGCCGGTTAACACTAACCCAGGATTAAAACTTAACCGAAGATTTAATTTCTCTTGTTAGAATTTAAGCTACACGCGAAGACAAGTCAAAGTCGAGAATAAATGGCGAAAATACTTTGGAAAAATCTCCATTGATTAAGTATTTTATTGGAATCAAAATTGACCCTAACCCTCCCTGAGTTGGCTTAATAGCGCTTTGAACAACCTGGCCCAGGGCTTTACAATTTAGAACACCTTTGTACAAACATACATCACGACACAAAAGAACTTCTTAATAGCTTTCATTTGAATGGTCACACTTTTGAGGTTAGGATTTCGTCGACAGACTCAAGTTAGAACCACCTTCAGTGTACAGCATAATAAAGAGCACCATAGAAAAGAACTCAGTAGCTTTCATTTGAATGGTTACACTTTAGGATTTTGCCGACAGACTCAAAAGTTAGAACCACCTTGTACAGCATAATGAACAGCACCACAGGAAAGTACTGCTCAGTAGCTTTCATTGGAATGGTCACACTTTAGGATTTTGCCGACAGACTCAAAAGTTAGAACCACGTTTTACAGCATAATAAACAGCACCACAGGAAAGTACTGCTCAATAGCTTTCATTTGAATGGTCACACTTTAGGATCTCATCCACAGACTCAAGTTAGAAGCCCCTTGTACAGCATAATAAACAGCACCACAGGAAAGTACTGCTCAATAGCTTTCATTTGAATGGTCACACTTTAGGATCTCATCCACAGACTCAAGTTAGAAGCCCCTTGTACAGCATAATAAACAGCACCACAGGAAAGTACTGCTCAATAGCTTTCATTTGAATGGTCACACTTTAGGATCTCATCCACAGACTCAAGTTAGAAGCCCCTTGTACAGCATAATAAACAGCACCACAGGAAAGTACTGCTCAATAGCTTTCATTTGAATGGTCACACTTTAGGATCTCATCCACAGACTCAAGTTAGAAGCCCCTTGTACAGCATAATAAACAGCACCACAGGAAAGTACTGCTCAATAGCTTTCATTTGAATGGTCACACTTTAGGATCTCATCCACAGACTCAAGTTAGAAGCCCCTTGTACAGCATAATAAACAGCACCACAGGAAAGTACTGCTCAATGGCTTTCATTTGAATGGTCACACTTTGGGATTTCATCCAAACTCAAAAGTTAGAACCACCTTGTACAGCATAATTAACCGCACCACAGCTTTCATTGAAATGATCACACTTTTAGGTGAAGACCGCAATACACGACTCGAGCTTTTGAAGCCGGGAGATGTAAATGTCTGTCGTACAAAACAGAGAAAAAAAATGCTTATCACAGGTAACAATTAAAATTAGCCATCAAAATGTTTCTTTCTTTCTCATCAGGAATCTTATTGAAGAGGAAAAATGAAAAAGAAAATAAAGTTTGGGAAATGCAAAAAATGTCGCCATTAGTCGTATTAACAAGGTGGTCGGATTACGGGATTTCAGCTAGTAAAACCTGGGAGCTTTGTTTGGCAAAAAAAAAACAAGCGGTCGTAATAATAAAGCCCCGTCTACACGAGCAATTTTTATGTGGCAACTGTATGTGGCAATTTTTATTTGCCCGCGTAGATGATCGACAAATATTTGTTGTTAATTTGCGTCAGTTATAATTTCGCACAGCGGTGGGACTGGGTTCTACAGATGACGTCGATATAATTGTCACATTTTATGTGGCGTCTCGTACACACGGACAATTATCGGTATGTGGCAATTTTTATTTGCCACATAAAAACTAACACGCCAGCTTTTCAGCAAATACAGTTGTCACATAAAAATTGGTCATTTTTCATCATCTACACGGGCAAATAAAAATTGCCACATAAAAATCAAAGTTCGATCCGTACGGATCGAACTTTGATTTTTTTCGGGTCGTATCAGGTCGACAGTATTAGACATGGATGCGTGTAGACGAGGCTTTAGGTGGACGTATTTTTAACGGGGTGGTTGTGAGGCAGGCTTCAAGTTTACTTACTTGTTCCAAGCGTTCACACAGTGAGAGCGGTGTCAGGAAAATTTTGGTAGAGTTAAAAAAGCTCTCTTCAAGTGAGTGCCATATTTTTTTCTTCGCGCGTCGCTTATCCTTCTCTCCCAGAAATCAAAACGCCAGGATCTGGTTATTTAACAATTATTCACCGAAGTGGAGTTGTATATTGGTGGATATTTGCCGAGTTGCGAAGGGGCGAGGTAAGTATCTACCACTCTTCACCGACACTAGGGTAAATAATTGTTTTAGTACATATCAAACCAGTGCATATCCGGCCCAAAATAGTTACTTTATTCTGACAATGGGGAAAAATCTCGCGCGCCAAATCCGGGAACAATGCCTGGAGGTGAACAACATATTCTTTTGAGTTTGAGTAGCCAATCAGAGCGCGCGATGAACATATACTGTTTTGGTAAACACTGACGTGCTTCGTACGCTTATGCTTCGTGAAGAAGAGGCAAAAATATAATAAGGGTTAATTCAGGCTCCTCATGTTACAAATAACTTTCAATACTTTAATACTGCTTTGCAACAGATCGTAAATGGACGCTGTACTTTCACGGCTTTGAGCTACAGCCGAAACTTTGTATAGTTTAAAGATTAAAAGAACTAAACTGGACAGACTGGTAACCAAAGTCTCGTGGTTTGCCGTTGTCGGATTATAAACGTAAAAAGAACAAGTCAAGCAACTGGATTCATGCACACGCACAGTTTCACAAATGCGCGAAATCTCTCAATGTAATACAGTGTTCCAAAAATTCGTCCGTTGACCAAAGGCTTCGTCAACGAGTGCTCGAAAAATCTCAAAGAAACTGCCAGTATCAGTGTTTCTAAAGGATCGTTCGTTGTCAAGTAGTTTGCTAAACACGGGCTTGTCCAATCGTGCACTTCACCTGATGGAAGAATCTTTTATATGTTTCTACATGTCGGCTCTGAGCACAGTCTCTGATATACATGAAGTTGGTCTTTCCACCGGTTCTGGTGTGTAAGTGAATGTGAGGCCTGTAGGATAAATAACTCCATCGGAGCGCACAAGACTGACTGCCACTTCAGTAGGTTGACGGACAAATCTCCAGCCACCGCGGATCGCCGATATATCTGGAACTACACATAGGAGGCTCTCGCCGCATCTGTTGTGGGAAAGAGAGAATTAGAACAAAAAAAAATGCGATTTTAATGGGAGAGTGTAATGGTACTAGGCACGTAACAGATCACAGTTAACAGGGATGACTTGAAGGAACACTCTCCTGTCGAAATAGCGAAATTTATCTAAGCTTATTTCCACGTTATATCACCAAATACCACCAGATAGAGCAGTTTTCATTTGAGTGTCGTAAAACCAAAACCAAAGTAATTACTCTGACCAATCACAGCAGTCGTAAACAATCCAATGAACCAATCAGAGCTCGAAGCAATTACATGTCGCCAGCGCCAAGCGCGGGAAAACGCGTGCGAGCAAGTCACGATTGGTTTTGGTTTTACTTCTGATTGGTCGAGAAAGTGGCGCGAAAGTTTTTAGCCAATCACAAAGCGTAGCAATGCAAAATCAAAGCAATTGTGTAATTACTTTCGACACTCAATTAAAAACTGCTCAAAACAACTTAGTTGGACAAAAAGATTCTATAGATAGAGCAAAACAAAAGCACTAGTTGGAAGATAAAGTGCAGGATTGCAAGGATTGAAGTGGATTACAGTTCACCAAATTTAATGTATTGACAGGCGGTCAAGAAATCAAACTTGCCATTCGCGTGAAATTTTGACTTTTCTAGCCGTTATTTTTTCTGTCTAGTTCATATTTCTTTGCTTCTATCACTTTTGGCGATGGTTTCTTCCAATTTCAAGATAATATGGTAAGCGTAAAGCAAACTCCTAGCCATAATCATGAAAACACGATATTTCAACCGGGACAGTGTCCCCTCAACTACCTAAAGGTGCTGTTACAGGAATTATAGGTAACATTTTTTGTGCAACTTATCTCGAAAAAAAAAAAGAAATGTTGAAAGTTGCACACATGATTTTAACGTGTAACACCCCCTCGTGTTACTACTCGATGGCTACTTTATGCAACAAAACAAGTTGCTTCAAAAGTTGCACAACAAAATAATACGTTAACCGTTCTGGGAAGAAGTTAACCGTTCGCCGTTAAGAGCCAAAATTTGAACCGTTAACCGTAAAAGCCACCACCCCACTGAGGCCCTCAAGCAATGGCGCCCTTCAAAACTTTCGACAATCACTCTCGTTGAATGTTATAACAGAGTCGGGTATGAAATAATTACTTACCTGTACATAGTTTCTGCCTCCACATCTCCAAACCAAACCTTCAGATTGGCTGTAAAATGTTCTCCTGTCAGCTCTAACATGGCCACATCTCCACCACCATTCAACTACAGAGTGTGCAATCAAGCGTATTAGTATGAACCTTCACTCCCAGAGTCAATAGGCCATTTCCGAGTTACTTTTTGTCTCGTTATCAAAGCGAGGCTTGGTGCACAACCTTTCATATGAAAATTGGTTTTCATTCACATGTAAATAAAACTTATTTTCACATGAAAGGTTGTGCACCAAGCCTCACTCTGATAACGAGACAAAAAGCAACTCGGAAAAGGCCTATTATGGAGACATGTATCGCAGTACTAACTTTTGAGTCTGTGGACGAAATTTGTCCTATGGTGTGACCATTCAAATGAAACCTATTCGGCAGTACTATTACATGGTACAATTTGTTTTTAATATTTTACAAAATGGAATTTGGAATTTTTTCTTGAATTTTGATTTTTGGCACTCTTGGGTTAAAAGCATAAAGGCACGCATATTCACACTTTTTATATTTCAGCATTTTGCCTGCTACGATGTCAAAGTAGAAATTTGGCAAATTAGTAAGATTTCCACTTGAGAAATATAGATATACGCACAGTGAAACAGCAAGTTAGTTGGGCGGGAACGAAGCTCTCGGAACGCCTCACAGGATTGGCTGCGAAAACAATAGAACAAACAACAGAAGAATGGACCCTAGCCCTGACACAATAGAGCTTCGTGTTACCCAGGGACAATGAAATAGAGGTTCCAAAGAGCTTTGTGGCTCCTGAGTTAGTTCGAGAGAAAAACAAAAACATTGAAAAAAGAGAGAGGAACGATGGCATGACAAGCTCACTGATCGTGTGGGTAAGAGTCTATAATAATAACTAGCAGTAATCACAGATTATGGAGACGCGTTCGGAAGAATTTCCGGCGGAAATGAGCCCCTGAAAAAAAAAAAAAAACAATAGGGGCAGCCATTTGGAAGACCGGCCACCAAAAAATCTCAAATTTTACTGCACATAGACCACAGGACAACCAACACGAAATTAGGATTGCGTTCTTCGAATGTGATAAATTATTAAATTAATAACTTTATAGCGCTAAAATTATGTACATATTCAAAAGCGCTTTACATGAAACAAATTACCTAAAACTGGAGTGGTTTCCAGTTGAATATCGTAAAACCAAAATCAAGGCAATCACTGGCCAATCACAACAGATGCTGACAATCCGATGAACCAATCAGAACTCGAAGCAAATACATGCAGCCGGCGTGAAGCGCGGGAAAACGCGTGCAGGCAAGTCACGATTGGTTTTGGTTTCACTTCTGATGGTTAAGAAGGTGGCAAAATATTTTTTCCCCAATCACAAAGCGTAGCAATGCAAGTTACTTTCGACACTCGACTGAAAACCGTTCTAACAATCTAATGAATATAAACATAAAAAAGCGAATAAAACTAAAGTCGATAAAAATTAAAAAAATGTGATAAAAACGTATAAAAGGGGAGTAATACTAAGATCTATTAAATTATAAAATGTCATAATCGTTCATAAAAAGATGTCTTCAATCGTTTTTTTTTTTAAATTGCCACGGTAGAGCTCGCACGTAGGGCCAGGGGTAGGTTGTTCCATGAAAATGGGGCGGACCCCAAGAGTAACACAACTAAACTCTGGCACATATAGAAAATCCTGATTACAGGAACACACGCAGAATCTTGTTGTAGATGCAATGCACTCCCTTCTTACCTGTAAATTGTTGACTATTGGGACAGGAGTGATGGGCGTTCTCACTGGACCGTTTCCCTCATAAAAACTATACTCTGATTTATCTGTACTAATTATTGTCCAAGAGGCTCCATCATTGATCATCTCTTTGTTCTGCTCTTTCGGGCATGGTGTAGCCTGAATTAAAAAAAGGAAGGTTTTCAACTCACTGTCAAAAAAGGCAAGTCTTCACAAGCCTAATGGCTCACAAATGCAGGAGCTTAACCCGGTTTCTGTAGCATGAATCACCGAGAGTATTACTACTCCCCCCTGAATGGGAGAGCGGGGTCGTAGCTGTCCAAACGATGTCTGTGATTGGCGAACGATACAATTGATATATCACTTGAACAATGCCACTATCCCTAATCCCTATCCCAGCGGGACAAATCTATTGTTTTCTTAGCGAATCACAGACATCGTTTGGACAAGTGCAGGACTACCCGAATAGGATGCTTGTCCATCGCAAGGTTACCCCCAGCATTATGTCGCCGAAACTCATATATATACTCCTGGGTTGAGAGACAACATGGAGCAAAGTTTCTTGTCTAAGGAAACAACACGACGGCAGAGACCAGGCTTGAACCACCGACCTTCAGGTTGAAAGTCCGACACATTAAATACTAGACCACCGCGCCTCCACGTCACTGTCAAAATAATTAAGGTATTTGCTGTTGTCTTGCATTTGTTAAGATCTACAAAGAGCATTTCGAGAACAGTTAAAGTATCAAACGCTTTTTGTTACGGCTAATAGACTGCTAGACTGGGACCGCACTCCAACCACATTTCGAAGTGCTAACCCCTAGTCGAAGAAAAATGGCGCGAACATGACACTAAACAAAGGTTGCGTTCCTTTCAACCAATCTAAATCCGGATTCTGCCATAAAAAAATCAATTTTTCAGTTCTATTTAGTAACAAACCAATACCGATACGGATTGGTATCTGAATCTGGCTTCAGATTGTGCATTCCATCTGGCGATCTAGTTTCAGATCAATATCAAGTGGTCGTTCTAAACCAGAGGCCCTTCCTTCGCAGAGGGGCTTGGGGATGACTAGTAGAACGGATCGATCTTTTTTCGGGTTTTTCTTTCAGCTAGCATGGAAATCCAAACAATCTGGATTACCTTAATCCGAAATTGTATTTTCTAAAACGCTACCAGTGAGAAGCTGTTACCTGTCAGAGCCTCTCCAAAATAAATTAACGACCTCACATTTTTCCTTTTACTGATTTGTCTGGTAATGTGACTCGCCCTGCGTGACGTGTGTGACACATCTTTTGTAACTTGCCTCGTACATTAAAGTTGCAGAAACAAAACTAGTCTGTAAAAACACAAAGTTTTCTTTACCTACCTGAAACTGTATAATTCTTTCTTGGGATAAACATAGATACATTCGTTCGGTTTCTTTCATATAAAAGGCGACCTGAAAAAACAGGCAGGTGATGGGTCATAAAAATGCACAAAACCTCTAACAGAATTTGTATAAAAAATTTGAACGTTGAAGTAATCCTGGATTTATGTAAGGTGATTCTACGATGAAAGTCAGAAGTAGTTGGGACACTTGTGAAAAATGTGAAAAAATCAGCAAATAATAATGTAGTATTTTTTTCCTGCAATTTGGGCCTCTGCAAAGCTTAATGGCAGCCCTGTGTATTAAACTGGATTGTGTGGTAACAAAAAAAAATTACCTTATGAAGTTGTGAGACAGGATCATCAGCATCTAACAAAGCAGTCTGTTTGTCGACTTTTCGTATTACCTATAAAGACAATAAAGAACAGCAAGTCAGTGACCTGTTTTGGGCTGAGAATTAAAAAGCAAAGATGCACTGTCATGTGCCACATTATGTTCTCAATGACATAAACATAACAGCAGTGAGTTGGAAAATGCCAAAATGATGACATGTCGCAGTTATTGCCCAGAACTCGCTTAGAAATAGGACTTTTTCAATAAAGTAAAATTCTTACTTGGATCCGAGGAGGGTAATAATACAAAAGAAATCACACTGATTACATTGAACAAACAAACAAAGGAAGTGGGAGTGTGAATGTTGTGATTCAAGTTCTTCTCTTTTTTTGAAAACTTCTCCATACATGCATATAAGGAGGTTATTAAAGTTCTATGGACAGTAGAGAATACATACCAGCCTGGGTAACGCCATCTTTGTAACAGAGCAGACCAGCTTTACTGTTGAACCGTAGTGAACGTAGCCTTCTCTGACAGAAAATTCTTCACTCTCAGATTCATCGTCATGCACTGAAAACACGTAACAAAAGGTCAAAATATTGCAGATCTTAACAAGACATAGTTCACTCTCCAATGGCAGATCAATAAGAGGGCCTTGTTATCTTTCAGTTTCTGACATTTTTAACCCGTGAATACGCCTATGCGTAATGAACGGGTTATCGGTTTTGATGCGTATCTACCTTGAAGTAATTAAATTTATCTTGTTCTAAGTCAGTGATCACGGTGGCCAATAGTTTAAAGCGCGGACTCTCTTCTTCGGACTGAACATTATGAAAGTGATGTACCGTTAGCGTATTTTTCTTTTTTTTTTTTTTTTGCGTTTGAGAAAAATCCTTACGTTTAATTTAAAAAATATTGAACCATGTCAGTGTGAAAACATGAGCTTTCTTATTCACGGGTTGGCTCTAGGAGCCTTTAATCACTTCCCCCACCTCTCATTCACTCCCTCTTCATGCAGGAGTACAAAAGGGTATCAGCACACACTATGCTGCAGGTGCTAACATTGTGATAGATTAGAATCACAACCTTTGGTAGTAAAAAAAGCACTCTCAGTTGCTTCACACTACAACAATCAGGTGAAGCTCCAGCAGTTGCTCCAGCAGTTGCTCCAGCAGTTGTGTGCCACCTTAGCCAACTCATGAATAAGAAACAACCTTCAACCCTCCCCCACACCCTGCGTCAAACTCCCCACCCTCCCCTCCCTCCAATGCCATCCCCATATGTAAATATATAAGATATATAACCATTATATGTTGTGGACTAAATGTTCACTGACCCTCCCTCCCCTAGGCTTTTTGCTCCACTGACACCCCACTCCTTGCGTCTAACTCCTCACCCTCCCCTCCCTCCAACGCAGTCCCCATGAGTAAGGCAGGTGTTCATTACAAACTGCAAGGGCAAATTATGTTAACAGCTGAATGACTGAAATGCTGTGTCACTGCTATAACATGTCCAACCCTTTGTGTATTCACAAGTTAAAAATGCTTGTAAATAATAAGTAATAATACAGCCTGTAGCTCTGGTTATCAAACATTTATTTATAAATTATTTCACACTGCTGGATACCATAATGAAAGACCATTTCCTGTAATCTGTTAAGAATGAGTACTACTTGACGTAATAATTAGTGTTCCAAGTGATTTACAGTCGTGTGTAAAAGGTTCAATTTTAATAAAGGCACGAAAAAAAAATTCAACAATCTTTATTTGTGCATAATTTATTCATAAAACAAAGCAAAATGTAAGAAAGTCATGCATATGGTTCACTTTTGTTGGCAAAACATTGTGTTGATTTGGTCAGTCAGAAAATGTCACACAAATATATGCGACGTTTTGTGATCAAAAGGATTAACACGTAATGAAAAAAATAATGCTAGAATGCAGAGCACTATCTTGAGCAAGGGAAATGAATCACTCTCCCAAAGTCCTGTGAATAAACCAGATACCAAGCACCTCTTCAGAACCTCTTACTTCATTGGACCTGGGTTTTTCTTTGGTTTACTAATGAATGTCACATCTTTACTATACTCACACAAATGAATGGTGAAAGCTCCCCACTGCTGACTGCTGGCATGAAATGTACCATTTTCTACATGAAGATATCGTGTGCTAACAGTCTGTGATCTAAGGCGATTAAACAGTGCTACAGTGGAGCCCGACTGAATACATACTGAAACAAAAATGAAAATAAATTGATTACTATTGTTAATAAAGTAAACAAACAACTCCCTGAAATTAATTGTGCCTATTTAAATACAAAAATCCTGTGATTGGTAGTCCCTTTGGCAAAAAAAAATTCGCAAGTACAAAAAAATAATAGAGTTCATATTATTATTTTTTTTTTTAGAAATTATTCATAAGTTTAAAAAGAAAAACCCTTGCTCTAGTATCTCTTTTCCCAAAACGACTTCCAGGGAAACTGTGAAGAATTGGACTGCATACACGAGGCCCTTAAAGAATGCTTTTTTTAACGTTGACCTTTCATGTGTATAAAAAATTAAATAAACGGTACTGCTCATTAACATCATTCTTGACTTATAAGTACAAATGAGTCATTAGTACAATGTAACTATTAATAGTCAATAGAATGATCTTCAATAACAAGACGTGGGTACACTGTCTAAGAAAGAAATGATCAATTGCCATGTACAGTTTTTCAGACTGTTTCAAAAATTAATTATCTCCCCAAAACTGGATAAAGAAACATTCATTTGTTCACTTACAATCTGCATTCTTTAGTGACTGCTTTTTCTTGGATGGCTTTGAAATGACCTGAGATTGAAAAAGATACACACATTATAGAAAAATGCAATGATTAATAATACATGCAATATAAACATATAATTATGTGGAAGAGGTACATTGTATGTAAATGCCAATCTAATCTGTGAAAATTAATGCAACAATTAAGGCTTATAGTAATTGGCTCTATTATAATTTTCATATTATTTCTATTAATAGTAGTTGTACTTTATATTGATGGAAGATTCATTGAGTATTAGAAATGCACCATATTATTTAGAACCTAATTATTACTATTAAAAAGTTCAGGAATTAAGATGTCACTTGATAACTCCTTGATTGATTATCTTATCATCTACAAGTTTATAGTATGTTCCAGACTTTCTGACTTAATGAGAATGATCTTGTTGCAGTTCTGATGTCACAGTATTGGGTTTAGCTTTACTCCCTATCAATTAAGGCAGACACCCCTTTAAGATGGACAGCTGCAACTATCCGCTCGGAGAGAGTCTACTGTACACAATGTACATTCATACAGTGAACATGTACCTTTATTCTTTTTGAGTTGAATGTACCAACATGATCTCCACTTGGATATAATAACTAGGACAAAGAGAGGAAAAAAGCTCAGTAAATCAGAAACACATACATATATATAATTTTAACCCAAGTCAAGTCCACAAACAGTAATCAAACAGTACCAAGCTTAAGGGGAAAACTGGACATGCATGCACATGTTCACCAACCCTGCATGCTAACAAGTGACAATGGGCATGGGTCCTGCTTACCAGATGTACATTTAGTATTTCTGTCTTTCTTGTGGTTAAAGACCAAGACTGATTTGTTTAATTAGTGGTCTTGTAATATGTTACTCGACCACCAGAGAGCAGCTCTCTATTAGCAATAGGATTTCTTGGTACCAAGTCTAACATGGGCTGCCACTATCACTGGAATTTAACCATGGTAACCATCAGGATTAACGGTTGTTTTTAATTATTTTAGTAAACTACTACCTGATTAATTAGTTATACTTCCCAACTGAAACGCCATTTTTGATTGGACAAGATTATGTGTCACATGGCATGGGTCAAAACAGTCTAACACCCAAGGATGAACAAACTCACTAACATGGGCAACAACAGCTTGAACTTTTGACTCCCATGTGATCAGATCGTGCACCTAATTTTGAGTTGGGATGTATTACCGAGAACCTCAATGAGGGTCATGGAGAAACAAATTAAAACTCACTGTTTCCCTTGGGGCCAGTCAATAAGTGCAGATCAACTCATTCAATTTGTCCAATATGGTAGGACTGAGTGTCCAGGACATGAATTCATACAATCATGTACATGTAGGCTGGCATTCAAGTTCAGATAGAGAAAAAAATACTGTATTTCCTCAAATATTAGCCATCCTATGATCAACTGTCCACTCATGTGGTGGACATATTTGCAAGTAAGCTACTAAAATTTATACACATAATCCGAGCCAGCTAACTGTACTATCAACATAACCTAGCATAACCTTCTGATGTTAGTTGTACGCATTTTATTTTGTTGTGGCTGTCGTGGTTGCTTATATTTATTTTTATTTATATTATTAATTAATTTATTTGTTGTTGTTACAGTAACTAATCATAAATTATCCATTCCTTATTTTTGTATTTATTGTTATCAGTCAATTATATTATAGTGAGCTCCTGTAATTGTTTAGTGTGCAGCAACCCGCCACGATTAACTTTAGTTATTTGCGGATTGCTAAAATATAATTTGTTTTAGTATTTGTAAATAAATCGTCGTTGTTGTTGTTGTTTTGTTTTCTTCTGATCCTCTGACGGAATACCTGCAACTAAAACTTACCTTTAGTGATAATTCAAAATGTTTTCTTTTGTCTGAATCAGATATATACAGTGTTTTGGCAGCTCCATATCCCTAGAAAGACAACCAGAACTATTTGTCAGTTACACTGTGAAACATATTAATTTCATTAATATTATTCATTAACATTATTCATTAACCCATTGACTCCTGAGAATTTTTATGTTTTTGAGCAATTTTCTGGATACACATGCCCCATAGGATTTCGTGACTCCATATTTAAAGGGGCAGTATCACGAGGTTCCACGCGCGGCACTGTTCACTATTCTTGCACCGGAATTTTTGGACATATTTCACTGTTAAAAGTGATTTTTTTCTTTCTTCCGACTATCAAAACAGATGTTTTGATTCAACAAATACCTCCACTTCTCGACGGCCGTTTTGAATTTGCCGAATCAAACTTGAAAACGTCAGCCCAGTTTTCAAGTTTCACCCTCATGATACTGCCCCTTTAAAGTTACCATGGAAAGTGCTGCTGTTCTAAAACACTGAAGGCTCGAGTTTACTGGAAACTTCATTGTGATGTTGTCATTTTGCTTTACTGAATTGCAATAAAGGCTGAAATATGGTGTATCTGCAATTTTTGGTAAGTTCACAGCCATTTTTCATCTTTAGTAGCTGCCTGATCAGTATCATTAAGCTTGAAGGTTAGTTCAGAGTCCACTTTCTCAATGAAGCGAGTTGGGTGTTGTACTTCATTTATGAATTTGGCTCATTGCTCGTTGAACTGGAATAATGGCCGCCAAGAAACAAAGTAGCCTTGGGAACTCTGGATGAATTTCTCAACCTACCATGATATATTTTGGAAGTTGCGACCACTAAAGAACACAACAAGCACGAAATTTCGGTGGTAGGTCGGAGTGGCTGTGGACTTAGTATAAATATGAAATGTGTGGGGAAAGAAACGAACACTGTCGAAAATTGTGGCTATTTCCCAGCATACAATGCAGTGGTGATGTTGAAAATTGAGGTCATGCAGTATGTACTAGAACGAGAGGCTGTAGCTTGGCCCGAGCAACGAATAAGAGCAAAAAAATTCATTGCTAAGCTATAGCTAGGACTTAGGACTGAATTTTGCTGTGAATGTTGACGTTTGGGTTTGCCACGATGATTTGAATGAAAAAAAACTAAAGGCAAAAGCGTGATTTTTGTTGTTTTTCTTTGACGTTAAAAACGGTCATTTTTTGTTATTGTCCAAATTCAAATGCTGACATTCTGCAAAAATCGCTGACTTTTTTGTGTTTATTGGGTATCTCAATTATTTGAGGGACTTTCTAGTCAATGCTCACAACTGCTAGTTAAGGCAATGTTCGCACGATTGAGAAAGTTGCAATTTTTTAAAGCAGTGGAGTCTTGTACAGGCGGTTTCGGGTGTCAATGGGTTAATATTATTTATTCCCCAATTCCCAAGCATTGCATGGAAAATGTGGTTAGCAGAACACTAAAGATACAAAACAAATAAATGGTTACATTAATTATAACATTTTTTAGGTTAATCTATCACTTTACATTATACTGATTGACAGTACTGATGTAGGTGACGATGGCAATATACCTGAATGCCATTTTTCCGTTGAGACTTTTTAAATGAAAGATTGGTTTCAAGCAATCCAAAAATGCCATCATAGGTTTGAAGATGAATTATATGCAATAAATATTTATTTAATGTTTTGAGAATGTTTTAGTGGGAGTGGATTTTTGAAATTTTTAAAAATAAGAAATATTAAAGATTAAATAAAGTTATGAAATTAGAACACAGTCGAAACCTCCACTGACAGACACCTCCCGTGGGCAGACACCACCCGTAAGCGGACATTTAGTCATAGTTTTAGCCACATACAAACACTACATCTTTAAACTTCGATAAACGGACACCTCTCTTCAGCGTAAACTATTTCTGGTCCCAATGTTAACCGTTTATGGGAGATTCGACTGTTTAAAGCAATAACAATTAATAACAATATTAACATTAACAGTAGATGGGACACCAAAACAGTCTGCCGTCAACCTGGCATGCTCTTACATCTGACCAATTTCATTCAAATTCAGGTGGATTGCCCCTTTAAGCACTGATTCTAAAGGTTGTTAATATACTTACTACATGTACATGTACATGCACACTGTTTATTGTTATAGCAGTTGCTACAGTGACACAATTTATAAACTTAACAATATTAGACTTCTACAGAATCAGCATTTGATATTTTGTAAAATACCCATGCACGCTCGATCCAGCTTATAGTGCTGGATTTCACTTAATTATTATAAAGACCTTACAAAATGCTGAAAGTCGGTCATCCAAATACCTCTTTTAAAACTAAAAAAAGTAACACATAATGTTTCTTAAGTTCTAGTAATTATTGGCTTAACCGCTTAACCCTTTAACTCCTACATTGTCGCAAGCGTGCTAAAAATCAAAATTCAAGGAAAATCCCAAATTTCATTTTATTGTAAAATATTGAAAAATGAATGGTACTGTACCATGCAAAAGTACTGCCAAAGGGGTTTCATTTGGTCACACCATAGGATTTTGTTGACAGGCTCAGACATTAGATAAGCATTACATGTGTCCACAATGATGACTCTAAGATCACTGGGAGTGGAAGGCTTACAGCTGTAGATAGAAATACCGTTACTCCTTACCTTATCTTCTATAATGAGCTGCTGCATTTCTTGTTCATTTTTGCTTCCGATGCCAATAAAAGCAACTGGTTGATGCATTCCATCTTCCTCGGGTACTGCGGGCGGCATTAATGACTGTCGATACTGCCAACCCTCGCCCGCAAGATAAACACAAGGAGGCGGGCAAAAAAACCTTTGGCAAGAAACAAAAAAATACATGGATTATACATGTACATGTAGGTACATGTACATGTACATGTATCTAAGAGGTACGTACGGGCTACCTTTAACACCTTTTAACGACCATTTTAGTCAGTCTGATGATCGCCACCAAAAGTGAAACTTGAGTTACTGTTTTGTAACATCACATCACTGGTATGAAAATACATACATGTATATCTAGCTGGATTTTTGAAAACCAAGTCGTCCTAAGTAAGTGTCTGTGAGTGTGCTTGGCCTTTTTTTTTTTGTCATTCAAAATCTTCTAACTCCACAATATAAAAACTAAAGACTGTTGCTCGTCTTTTTTTTTTCTCTTGCTCTCGCTCTCGCTCCCTTTCCCTCTTCTCTCTCTCTTCTCTGTGATTTTCGGGCTGATCAGGGTCATAAAAACCTTTGTTTGGCCTAGTTGCAGTGAAATTGCTGTAATTTTTGTCGGCCATGCAATTTCAAAAATTCAGCTATATATACAAATCCCTAAAAATCAAAATTCAAGTAAAATTCCTAATTTCTTTATATTGAAAAACAAATGGTACCACACAAAAGTACTGCTGAAGAAGTTTCATTTGAATGGTCACACAAGGGGAATTCATTGACAGACTTAAAAAAGGGCTTAATTGCAGATGCTGGGAGTGAAAGGGTTTAATTAATTAAATACACCAAAAAACCCTGACTGTATAAATAATTAATTTTATCATTCAACTGCACTCAGTAGAGTACAAATAACACCCAAAACGAGTACAAATATCTCACAGTATTTGTACTCCAGAAGACCAGTTTGACCGGTTTTTCACAAACGTCACTTTGAGCATTAGTCTTACGTAAGCAGTGAAAAAATGGCTGAAATTGTTCCCAAACTAGAACGGTCAAAACTGAGAAAATCTAAGAAAACTGACGGGATCTATTGACGTTTTTACCCAAAAAAATCCAAATGATTATAGTACACGCGACCAAACAACTACACGACTGACAATTCGTCATCATTTTTTTGAATAAAGCACGCACGCGTTGACAAACAACTTCAAATAGCGCGCGCCCAACAAACTTGAAAAAGTAAGAAAGATTAAAACGGCGTTGATAACTAAGTTGAATAGTAAATCTCTTATTGGACGGTTTAGTGTGTCAAAAAGTATCATGGGATATTTTTACTTGTCTCTTGTATTTTGACTCACCCTACGGGCTTGCCAAAATACAGCGAGACTCGTAAAAATATCCCACGATACTACACACTAAACCGTCCAATAAGATATATTACCTTTTTTCATTGCCATATGATTTCTGTGCCACCTTGGCATGGAAAATAGTGACTGTTTGATGACCATCTCTTGGAACAACATCTTTGAGGTATTTGTTCATTGCTCCTTTAGACAACCTTGGATGATTACCTCTGTAAATTGGACAAAACATTTGTCAATGAGAAAGTCTGCATTTACAGCTGTTATAAAAGGCTGGTTTTCACTAACGACGTAGTCAGTCAGTCAGAGTCGGAGTCGTAATCAGAAGCGCAGAGCATTACGATCTAGTGAAAATTAAACCGACGGAATCGGAAGAAGATTACAGAGTCATAAGCGGAATCGGAAGAAAATGACACCGTCAAGCTTATGACTCCGCTTACAACTCCGATTTTCGATTTTCACTACATCAGAAGTGCTCTTACAACTGGGACTCTGTCGCCGGTGAAAATCAGCCTTTATGGAAATGGTTAAAAAGTAGTACTTGGACAGGACCCACCATTTACAAAAAGACTGGTGGTCTTTTTATGTACCCCCCTCCCCCACCTATAAAAATTGTGTCTCGTTGGTATAGCCTCCACTCTTTTAGAAGTAGAAACTGCAGGAGAAAAAGAGTCAACCCTTCCTGTGCTGTTATATTTTCTAGCAATGTAAGCTTCATGCACATACATGTAGAATATTAAAGTCTCATCTCAATTTTTTTACATCAATAAATTTTTTCCATTAGGCTTATCTGATAGGTGGTGTCTTGCAAAGACAGCACCCCTACCCCTACACAAGGTGGGTCATCTTAGAGTATACTTGTTATGACCACTTCCCTTATGATGCAACAGTAACATTACTGTATTGTAGGGTTACGAGAATATCAATATTGGTCAACAGGCAATTACACGCACATCTATACCATGAACATGAAAGGTAAAAGGTTAAGTCTACATTTAAGCCTCATTTTAGGCCAGCATTGAAGGCCAACTTTTATTTCTGCTTTAAGCTACTATAATGACCAGTGTTCTGCTGGGACTCTAGCCTGAAACCCTTACCCTATACCAGAGCATGCTCGGCTGCATTTTGCAACCCTACACTAGACTAGACACCAAAAATCCCTACCCAATCCCAGACTCGCTATTTTTCAGAAATTCTATCTTCGTATCACTGATCATCAGTTCCATGGTAACTAATAACCTATTATAAATCTTTACTTCGACAAAACTTTATGATTTCCATACCCTATTCCCAGACAACATGTAAATTAAACTGCTTGAAAGCCATACCCTTCACAGTGGCACAATTACCCAATATAGCAAGTAGTACATAAAAGGAGTTAAACCCTCCCCTAGGGCCAAAATTTAACTAAATTGTACTGTAGTGATCCAGATTGTTTAAAATCAATTCACCAGCTACATTCACAGGCACATATGTTGTAGTTAATTTTTTATTTCAGGTAATTTTTGTTTTTCCTTTGTTTCAAATTTATTAGCATAATATATTACCATATCCAAAAAGAATGGAAAAATAAAAATTACCTGAGATAAAAAATTAACTACAACACATACATATATAATTATGTAACAGTCAACTCCTGGTAATTGGCAGACACAGTTTTATGTCTCTAATAGGAAAGAGTTTATACTAGAGGGAGTTTTTTTTGGCTGCGACTTTGTGATCTCGTGACTTCGTAATAATGGTTGTCCATTAAAGTGAGGTGTGAACAAGGCAGGTGTCAGTTAGGCATATATTAACTCAGTTTAAGTTCAAGTACTTACAGTTCCTTGTGATAATCGTCTTTATCTTCGTCGTCCTCAGGTGGAGGGGAAGGAGTGGTAGGAGGACTAGGATGACTTGCCGCTAGCTGCACTGCTAGACTGCGTGGTTCTCTAACACCTTCATGTCCATGCTTGGGTGTTGATGTATATCCTCCAGCTACCCTTTGATAAGGACCTCTTCCTATAAGGAAATAGTCATGAATTAAGCTGATGTCAATAAATCCTTTAATGCCCCATATCAAAATACAAATTCTCCTTTCTTGTCCCCTGATTAGCATAAAAAGAGCATCATCCAAAACTTTCATCCAAGCCTAACATCTGATATCAAATTCAGGTTCATTGAACTAAAGTAAGATTATGTACATGTATATGCGCATTCAAAAAGGGAAGTGTGACCCCCAAAAAAACTACTTGGAGCCACCTTAATTAGGCATTAATATTGCAAGGAAAATTATCTTCTTCTGATATTGATGCTTAATTAATCCCCAAAGACTACTGCTATAATAAATGTATAGGGACAAGAAAGGATTAAAGGGTTTAGGTGGCATCGCATCAATAATTCAGCCCTTGGTTCACAAGAACATTAAAAGATCTTGAAATTATAAATCACAAATCCTGAGTAAATAAAAGCCTCAATAAGGTTTCACAGAAAAAGAATTATTAATAGGCACTGCAGGTACAAAAGTTGGACCGGATCACTTGGACCGGATCGGACTGGATCAACTCAGACTCAGTTCGGGTCGGATCAACTGGGATCAACTCGGACTAGGCTAAAATAAAAAAAATTTACTCGGATTGACTCAGACTCGGCTAAAATAAAACTCACAACATGTATTAAACACATACCCCAATGCCATTTTGTTTCTAGTGCCAGGTCTTTCTGGATCAGTACACGAACTTGTGTCCAGACTTCCTTCATGTCCTTGTCTTCAGGCAATTTAATTGAAGGAATTATTTAACAAAGGAAACATTTGTGCTAACCGACCTTGCCTTATGACACCACAGGCAATCATGTTGACGTCCTACCAGGTATCATTTGCTAGAAAAACATGTAAAGCTATGCAATAAAAAAGCTAACACTGCCCATTCGACCATAAGACATGAATAAAAAAAAATCTTTTGGAAGGAAAATTTAGATTTTACCTTCATCTGCACTTAAATCTGCATGGTCGCTCGATGTAGGAGAGGAAGCTTTTGACTGTTCACAATCCTCTATTTTATTTTACATTTGTCGAGTTATTTAGTCACCATCTTGAATGTCACAGCCCTATTAAAACTGGGCAGTTTTTTGTACTCTCCCCAGTTTTCCTGGGCCGTGACATTCAAGATGGTGACTAAACGGGGGTACCTGGCACTAGAAACTGAAAAAATGGCGACTAACACTGGGTATCTTTTTTTTATCTGCAACACGTTATGATTTTTATTTTAGTTTTTAATTTTAGCCTTTAAGTCCAAGTTAATCGGAGTTGACTGGTTTTGATTTGAGCCTTGTCCGACCCGGACTGAGTCTGAGTTGATCCGAGTTGATCCGCCCAGTCCGAGTCCGTGTTGATCCAGTCCAATCCGCGCCGAGTGATCCGGTCCAGCTTTTGTACCTGCCTATTATTAATAGCCCCAATCAGTGATTCTTCAAGCAAAAAGTAATGGGACCCTTGGCATAGAAACACCCACTGGGGAAAAATAATGAAAGCATACACTTGCATACATAAATTTATACCCCATATCTACAGTATGTGCACTTAAGTTCACAAGTACTGTCCTAGGCCTCTATTTCTATCTTTCAAAAAATATTTTTTTTAAAAAAATTATCTACTCTCGTGTACATACATACTTATACATGTAACATGAAAGTACATTATTTAGTTTTGTCCATGCTTCTTGTTCAGTTCCAAAAGAACGAAGTAGCTTAAAGTATATAACTTGAACAGGATCTTGCTAGCCCAGCCTTGCAACCTAGAATGAGCAGACAAAACTGTTCCTTCCACCATTCATGCACTGGCAATGTCTCACCTTCGCTAAAACAACAAACATGTTTGCAATGATGTGGTGGCCTTGTGTACACTAACTATAAATCTACACATTATTTTATTATAAGCTTCTAGGCATTGGAAAACTTTAAAATGCTGGTAAATGTAAATGTAAATGTTGTTTATAGTGGACAAGCACTTAGCTAGTAGCTAATTGACAGGCATGCCACTCAAATATGGAAACAAATATTGCAAATTGAACATAACATGTTATGTTATTTTACAAGCATGGCTGAGGAGTTGAAGTCGGGTCTACCGTAAAACAACTCCAGCTAGTGGTCAGAGCGGGACTTGAATTTGGAGACCTCCAGATTTCAAGTCCAGCGCCCTAACCACTCGACCACGCTGCCTCATACATACTATTGATTCAATTGGAGACAAGCAGTGTGGCTCAATTAGGGCTCGGGGGGAGGGGGGGGGGGGGGGCTGAACAAAATTTTGTATGGGATGCTCCGCCCGAGGTCCAAACCCTTACCCTTTCATATACCGTTTTTGACCGAAAAGGTACCCCTTTACCTTTCATTGAAGATGGTACTCCTTTCATATACCTTTCATTGAAAATGGTACCCCTGACATAGAGCCTTTACGTGCGTCTGTTTGATATATTTTGAAAGGCCCCTTTTATAATACTTAAATCACAGTTTTCTCTCGTGAAATCCCTACCCTTTCATATACTTCGACTTGTGAAATCCCGACCCTTTCATATACCTCTAGCCTCAGAGCATCCCCATATAGCCCATTATAGGGAGTACACCCCCCCCCCCCCCCCCCCCCCCGGTGAGGGCTTTCTTGTGATCAGATTTTCTAATGATCCTTAACTTGCAACTTCTTAGTATATATTCAGAAATGGGAAAAGAACATTGGTCAAATGAAGATTTGCCTTAGACTTTGCTTCACATCCCGAAGTATTCATTTCTAAAAATATAATAATGCAACAACTGTTGAATCAGATATGACTTGCACTTGCACGCTATTATGCAGTCAAAGGTGGTGCACCAATATAGTGGCGGCTCAGTCGTGACATCACATGAGAATGATCTAAAGCCAATGATTGTGCACTATGTATGTCTTTGAATGTTACCCTCACAGTCCAAAATGATCATTGTAATGCAGAGTGTGACCATTAAGGACAATTGCACTACAGTAATTGCTTATACACATCCTTACTGTGCATGCAACCCCTGTCAAAACCCCATGCTACGTCATAGAAGAGCGTGCATACTAAGGAAAAAATCTAAACACATAAAGGGATGGTAACCATTACGTTAACTTGGCTTAGACTTTTAACTCACTTGGATGGTCAGTGATCCCTACTTTGTTTTGGATAGATAATTTTCTTCACTAATTCTTGACAGATTGTGAAAGAATGGAAAAAAAAATTAATGTAGGAAGTTTAACATCTTCCACATGACATTGAATCCCACCAACTTGTGGCAGATCAGGGGTTGCAAATACATTTCTTTAAAGAATAGGTTTACTTTAAGGGATGTTACCAGTTGAATGAATTTGCTTAATAGACCCACTCATATAGAATTTGGCATAGAAAGTTCCATTCCATAGATTTATTTTCAACATTTTTAGACTAACAGATATTGGCCGGGGGCCTTATCAGTAAGGAAGACCCATTTTTTTAAAATTCGAGTGGCCTTTCAATTACATGTATCTTATCTCCAAAACAAAGTTGGTGACCTCCCCCCCCCCCACCATTTTTTCACATTTCTGACAAAAAAATCAATGTCAAGATTTTTGCACGAACGTCCTTAATTAAATCCATGTGTTCATTTTAATGTTGAGTTTATGAATGGATATAATCCTTACTGTAACTGTTCAAATAAACGAAGGCAAAATTTCCCTGTGGTCCTGTGTTTTTTGTTTTTTTTTTTCAATGTAACAAAAAAGATTATTGGCAAAACTTAATCCATGTAAAAATATCTTGATTTCAAGTCATCCTCTTTTACAACAACCATGCAACTATTAAAAGCATGGCTAGTATGAAGTTTTTAAAATAGCAAATTTATAATTAGAAAATAAATTAGTTCGTATACATAGTGAACAAAAATTATCGAATTCTAAATTTCAAGAGTGGTTGATTATATCCAGTAAGCAGTTTGTTTATATCATAAAAAAATTCAGCCTTATATGTAAGGCAATTTTAGTGCCGTCACTGGCCAATTTTTGCCGGAACAAGTCTATCAAACTATACAAAGGCAGTAATTTGCTCATACTTCTTATAGTTTATAACTTGGATTTACCTCAAATATATAAGCTTAAGCTTATATTATATATGTAGGCACTACAATTACATAGACAATTTAGCTCTGAGATGGAAGGACAAAATGTTCAAGAGAAATTAGTTATTTGGCTAGTCGGGTAGTATTATTATTAACCTTTATAAACAAAGCCATCGTTCAAGCGTTGCAGCAATAAGCATATTCAAAGACATTTCTGTAAGCTTATTTATACGCATTTACGTTCTTAATAATCGTCAAAATCACTTTTGTCAAGGGAAAATGTTGAATGATAGCTACGACAGGAACAACAGACAATGACATTTTCACCCAAGGGGAATCAAATTGCCATCGACTTGACCCCGTTTCCGAAATTGTACAGAACTCTTGTTAGATGTCTGATAAAATGGCTGGCGAACACGTACATCGTTCGCAGGAAATATGCTCTAAGTTGAGAAATTAAAAAAGGCGACGAAAACACAAAGCGATCACAAACTCCACTGATAAATATTTAAACAACGGAGGATTGGTTAACATTTTGTAATCCACGTAATATTCTGAATGCGAGCTTATAGATGAAATCGCTATAAGCAAAGAAACGAAAACAACATCTATTGACTTAAACTTACTTGAGAATGTGCTTTCGGATTGCGTAGGCAAACTGGCAGAAATAGTGGAAGTGATGGGAGAATGAAACACTGGCGTCTGGACAATTCCACTTGATGAAAAAACATCCGATGGAGGAAAACTTCCACTGTCAATGCGCGAACGTTTTACACTTCCATAACGATGCCCCATATCTCTAGCTATCAATCCTGCGTGTGTACGTGTGTACAACGAGCCATCACGCGGTCCTTCGCTGGAAAAAATCGATCTCTGTGCGTGAGATTCTGACATTTTCCCACAGCGCTGCGTTTGAAGACGTCACTGTGCCCAGAATGAAGAAAGTTCCTTTTGGAAAAAGTTCTAAAACAGGCAAACCATAGGAAAATCTCGCATCCAAAAAACCGTAGGGGGCATAATATTTCAACTACAGTCGCTCCATAAACGAGGTAAGCGATATCACAAATGTCTGGCAGCGGTGACTCGAAGTCTTCGAATTAGGAAAGGTAGTTTTTCTCAAAACTGTTGAACGCAAACCTAGCACTCCATTGATCCGACTTACACAGGCAACGTGTTTCATTCACAGGGTCGTCTGCAATTCACGCCAGTTTATAAACTCCGTTTCGCCAGCGCCAAGAATTTGATAGGAACTAAAATGGCTCCAAATTGATGTCGAAAATCGATCAGCGTTCTCGAAAAACTCCGTGTTTGTGTATAAACGGAGGGAAACCCGCTAGTCGCGGACAAAATGCAATCGCGAACAATACATCGACAACAATGTGAAGTGGAAGTCAGTTGATGGTTTAGCCGATGAGCGTGGGAACTTTTGTGGCAATTCAAGGCTCGTGAGAAAATTAACCCACACCATATATGGAGGTTATTTACAAATAGCGGCGATCGAACAAAAGACGCACGCGACCGGCCGCCGAATCAACTGGGCCCAGAGGGAATGTCCATATTCATCAAGTTATGCCAACATGTGGGTCTTTTGTAAGCTCGAGAGGCGAAGATTTCACCGGATTGGACGAGCTACAATGAAGCCAGCTAATAGATGAGAATCTTTGCTCTTGCTCAGCTGTTTCTGAGACAAAGTTTCTCACGGGAACACAAAGAAAAATTGGTTTGTGTTGAAAGAGCTGTTGAAGAGTTTTAACGAAGTTTGAGTTGTGTTTTAAAACGTCGATATTGTATTCTTTCCTAACGGTGTTTTGTTATTTTCGGACGTTCTGCCCAAGTCTGATTCTACGACTGAAGAATCGCAGAAAAAGCAAACAACCAAACGTTATTTAAAAGAAAACCCCTTTACACTTCAATTTGGATTCCAATTTGCAATCATTTGTCCAGCTCTTGCAAAATTTCGAAGCCCAAGTAAATTTATTCAATAGTATTTTTCTACCGTTTTTCTCGGATCCGGTTTGCTCAGCTTTATTTATGGACTTTTGTTTTATTCAATGTCCGTTTAAAGCGCGTATTAAAACAATGGTCAATACTTTAAAATGATGGAATATCGTTTATCAGTTTTTTTTTTCTTTTAACCAGGTCCAATACATTTTGTGGCTGTATATTGACCCTTATCCGCCTGGCGATTTAACACAAATGTGGGAAGGAACTGGCTTATTTATAAGCGAGATAAAAGGACTCCAATCTTTGAAAAAGAGTTACCGGCTTTTCTTTTTCATCGGTCTTGATTAAAATAGATCAACTTGAGTGATCAATAATAAACACGGCGCTCCTTTTAAACTTTTTAAAAACTATTTATGTTATTATTAGTGCTTTGGCTGTCATTTTTCTCGCTTCAACGAATCTTGAAAATAAAATAACATAATCCATGATTGTCTGCAATGGTTGGCACTTTTTGTCAGCCCGTCAGCAGTTTGCATTGCCTTAACAGAAAGAAGACAAAAATAGTGTTTGTATCACTTGAGAAAGGTCTACAACTTTACCTGGCTGGTTAAAATAGCTATTACGTTCTTGCCCGAATCGTGCACGAAATTTTTGCGGTGACAGCGAATAAAATTCGTTTTGCATTTTGAGAGCTTGTGTTTAATCTTTGTTACCAAATACTTAACGAAACTGAACAAACTTAACTAGTTACAATAATAAAACTACAACATCCATGCTCGGTTTTTGATCGAATCGCGAAACTGAGCACAAGTAATTGAGTTAACTTTTGTCGCGACAATTTCATATAATACTGTTATAATAAATATTGTACATACTGTTATGCATCAATAAAAACTGCGCGTGTTTGCAAACAGGAAATGACATACCAGTGCAAAGTTACCGCTATGACGTGGTATGTCAATATATGGCCGGCCTCACGAGTCAAACGAAAGCAATTCAAGAAATGCATGGTCAATAAGTTTTTCTTTGTTCTATTTTAGACGATTTTGTTTCACAGCAGAAATAAGCTTGGCCCGGCCGATTTGTTATTTTATAAATTCTCTCATACACGAACTGTGTTCCACAAACAAAAACGATGTAGATACTAAGGATGCCGACAGTATTTTGCATGATTGGGGCAATTTTCGATCTGTTCGGGTGCCTTCGCTGATCTGAAAATTCAACAAGCCGAAAGCATTAGGTACAAAATCCTTTTCTCCGAAAATCCAGTTTGCCCAAGGGAGCTCAGTATCAGCTATGACTCCCGAAATTTTTAGCCGACTTTCTGAGAACCAAAAATAGCATTTTTTATCCTCTCGAAAACGTTAGGCGTAGTCAGTTTATTGGGTAAAAACGTCATTTTCATTTCAGGTTTGAGAACTTAACTTTTAATCTAACTGTAATCTGAAAACATTCGTTGGGTTCCCCGTGATATATAAACGCAGAATCTGAGAAAAGACCCTCTGAGCGCCAGCAAATAAAGTGACAACCAACTCTGAACAATAAACTCACTGACCCAGGCCTAAATGTACTTGTTGGAAGCTGGAATATGCGATCAAGTTTACACACCGGGAAGTTCGAGCAGACGATGCACAGTAG
Source organism: Cladopsammia gracilis (assembly GCA_022457155.1). Taxonomy (NCBI): domain Eukaryota; kingdom Metazoa; phylum Cnidaria; class Anthozoa; order Scleractinia; family Dendrophylliidae; genus Cladopsammia; species Cladopsammia gracilis. The sequence goes on from JAJGOT010000522.1 coordinate 38,539, forward strand.
GAATACATTTAAAGATCGAAGTGAATGGACGATGAACATGTACAGATTCTGGGAAGCGACTGCTGAAAAGGAACAGGTGGTTGTGACATGTCCCTTTGACTCCCGAATTTTCACCAGAATTATAAATGATGTATTCTAGCTACCCGCATACGTTGTTATAAATCCAGTGTAACTGACGATGACGTATGCGTTGGCCGTCGAAACATGTCTCGCAAAGTTAAAAACTGCAATTTATAGCCACAAGTGTCATTCAGTTTGTCTCTCGCATGTCGTCAAAATGACCCTTAACTAAAATCCTATTTGTGGGCAGGTACAGAACTTGAGACAATTTTAAGAGTTTCTTTTCTTAAAACCTCTGCCGCCTCAGGGTACAAAAATCTAATATGACTGCTGTTAGAGATATCCGGGTACCTTTTAGGGTATTGAGCCGAAACTGAAATATGCCAGAATATGACGTGTTGTTTTAGAAGCGGGTACCTCTTATGGGTGAAAATGATTTAAAGTGCCTAAGTCCATGTTCCACTGATTCGTATTTTTCCAATTTAAGTTATGGTCAAGCAACGAAAAGTATTTTTTTAGACGTGCAAAGTTGGTCGATCAAAAATGAACTTTTCGTGTCCTGGGGCCTGGAACTAGTATAAAAAGAAACATAGAATGCACGATCACCGCAACAAGCCGTTGAGAATGGCCGGATGCGTTTCTCGAAGCTCCCGAAGACTTTTCATGCGAGAAAGCAATTTTTTACATGTAGTTACTAACGAAAGGCGTTGAACTTTTTAGCCCACAAATCAGCTAAAGTTGTGTAGTAAACGTAAGATTTTATTGCTTAGCTTTCACATTCAACAAAAACCGAATCTTTATTGGTAAACATTCTGCACGTAACACAGCTTTTCGGGTCCGAAACGTTTTCGGGAATTTCGAGAAACGCACCCGGTTTCCAGACCTAGATCAGTATTAATACTTGAAGTGAAACTAAAGAAACGGCAAACTGATCCTTACGGCAGAAAAACAGAAGCAGAAGCAAATAACATGGTGACGTCAGGAGTTGTGCAGAGCTTGCGGTGTCGCTTTCAGACGCTTCATTATTTTTCGTAAACAAACCACTCTTTTAGCTATATTTTTAGCAGTTTTGCTCAGTTGGAAGCGTCCTCCGGCGATGAATTTTGATTACCATGTTGACTACGAAGGTATGCATACCTGCTGACGTCACAAGTCCTAACTTGCATATTTTGGCCGCGCTCTGGTTGTCCCATATTTTTGGCTCAAATAGGCCAACTTTGAGGTAAGGAAAAAATAAATTGCGCACTTGACCATAACTTAAACTGTAAAACTATGAATCAGTGGAACATGGACTACAATTTTTTAGTATAAGAAACGGGTCGAAAATTGCGTTTCACAGGCACTTCAAGCCACGTCCACAAAATTAGATTAATTCTGGCATCTTTAAGGGGGATTTCTAACATTTCCGACGAGCACCCCCTCCCCGCCCTGTCATTTTTATATGGGAGATCCCCACCGGGGATCAGATAAGCACCCTCCCTCGCCAAAGTGATCTCTGTGAAACAAGAGCCCTTTGTGACTTTGTGGAGCCAGCTGTCAATTGTAAGCACGAATAAGTCCCGTGATCTCCCATAAAAAGCAATTGGCAAGTATAGGGATTAAGAGAAGCTGGCCAGTGCTTTAGTTTTATAGCTGAGGGGGGCGCTGGGATTTTCGGTTTTTCGGTTTTGGCCATTTTTTAGGTCGGTTTTTCGGTTTTTGCACCCATTTCCTTCGGTTTTTCGGTTTTAATGTCTGTTCTGGTTTGCGGTTTTACTCTTTTTTTAGCATTCGGTTTTCGGTTTTCGGCAGAAATACAAACGGTTTTTCGGATTTGGTATCCGAGGTGGTTTTCGGTATTTCCTATTTGGCTAACGCTTTCTCTTCGCCAATTTGCGCCTCAACCGCGTACACATACCTCTGTTACCCAGACGTAATTGAGAGGAATGCGTGACAAAATAACTTATGCTTGGTCCTGTGTGCGCACCTGGTGGTCGCAAGTTTGGAAAACGCCTGGGACTTTGACCTTTGCACTGAGGATAACTTAGAGTCCTTTGAATGGTCAGGTTTCTATGTCAGATTGTGACGCGTCTTTTTATGAGGAGGGGAAAGGCGAAGAGAATTTTAGAAGGAAAAATAAGTTTAGGTGTAAGGTGAAGAGGGAAGAGAAAAGCGGGGAGAAAAGCCTGCTGAAGCTAAAGAACTGCGTTTGGTAAGTAAATCGACCATGAAAAATCCTTGTTGATCATTAGTGACCCTATCGTTTAGGACAATAGAGGCATGGGAAGACGAAATATAAACGACCTAAACTTAAACTGGCAATTCAGTCAACGAAAAACACGTGCGGCCTAAGTTATAAGATGATTTTATTTAACTGTCCAGGATCGCCCATTGATATTCCAGTAAAATGACTTTGAATAAGCTTTGAGAGCAACGAAACGCACAAAATGAAAATTTTATTGAAAACGGACAGAACGCATTTAAATTTCTACTCTATATAACAAGTTTCCTGGCCAAACAAACTTTCCTTTTGTAATTCAAAACCTTGCCATGACCTTTTGGATCTTTTAACACATTTCGTGCCAGTCACGTTTGTCCAGTATTCTTTGTGAGTTCTTTGAGCAAATGCTATAAAAAGACTCAATCGAATCAAGTTTGTCCTTACCAAAAAATCTCGTGGTTTTTCCTTTCATAAAATTCCCCTGGTAATGCTATTTGCCTAAAACGTTGAGGGTTTTTGTGTTCTGCTGACGTAGTCAGTAAACACTTATGTTATCCAGAGGAACTCTATTTGATCGAATCGTCACCATCTTGAAAGTTTAACTGATTGCGTTACACAAAATATGTACCGCAGGCCAAATTACTAAGGGCGCAATTATAGGCACGAAGTGCCGAGAGAAAAAAGAAAGGACTTTGCGTATTCTTTTACACCGACTTCGCAGCTTCCGAGCCCGTAGTAATTTGGCCCGCGGTACATATTTTGTGCAACGCAATCAGTTTAACTTTCAAGACGGCGACGATTTGAAGAAAATGGCGTCTTGTACGATCAAATAGAGCTCCTCTTGACCCTGTGATCGAACGAGGTATTTTTGTCAATGTAAGGAACCATTTCCAGCGTAACAATAGAATTGTCAATCGCAACCAATCAAAGCGAAGAACTGACAAAATCGGAAGTAGTTCTGATAATTATCTTACAATTCTTCAAATGCTCAAAACTCGAATAATATTCCATCGATTAACTTGAATTAAAAATTGAATTACCGCTTAAGAAGCGATCAAGAGTTTGGAATTTATCTACCACTACAAATTATTTCAGAAGCGAAGCGAAATCGCACGACGACTCACTGATCATACACTGTATCAGTTCATTTACTTCGTGACTGAGAGTGCAACTATGAAGGAGAGTGTAAACGTGCTGCACACTGGGCTACATATTATCACACCAATCGAAGGTCCTGGTACCCAAAGCCCAATACAAGGGTGTGTTTTGAAAATGTGCCCTTGATGACACCTCTACCCGTGGTAAACCTTTCTTAAAATGACTGTGACATCTTACGCAACTGGGCCTCAGCATATGGTGCAGCAGAAAAAAGACAAAGGACAGTGCGGCAAGAAACAACAATGGCTAAACACGGGACATTGCCAGAATTTCTTTATCAACGCCACCTCGAAGTTGGTGATAAAGTGCATTTGAACTTCGGGTTTCACGAAAATGAAGATCGGAACGAGAATGAAGCCTGTGAAGAAGCCAATGACTCAGATGAAAGCCAGAACGAATTCGATGAAAGCAGTGACGAAGATGTTGATATTTCACTCCAAATTCTGGATATTGTCCGAACACATATAGCAACTAGGAAACAATAACCTTCTCTTTTCTTCACACTAGTTTTCAATCTTTTGCAATGTAAAAGCTTTAAAGATATGTCATTTGCCGCAATATTTCCAGTTCATTCTTGCTTTCAGAAGAGCGGTTCTCGACATCCATTTTTTTGGTACTACGGCCAAAATATCTTTATAGACATCAATAATCGCGTTAAGTTTCTTCATTTTGAAAATTTTCCCCCTCTCTCCCGTTAATTAATTTCTTTTATTCGAAAGAAATTTTCCCTCCAATTCGCGTTAATTTAAGTAGCGTTAATTTCAAAAACCTTAATTTACAGGAACGTTAATTTCCTATAATAAGGCATACGTTTATCTTACCACTACTACTCTGACACATGATAAATTGGTATAACGACTAGAACTGTGTCATTGTACCATCGTACCATAAAACAACCTATAACACGAAGAACGAAGACCAATGATTCATTCGATATTTTCATCCTATCTCCAAATTCAGGTCTAAGTTCTCAAAACTGCGATGTGGAATTCTGGATTTTCGATGGAGATTTTCAGTGCTATAGGATAGCCTGATTTGTGTGATCGCAAATTTTCACCCGAAGTCCTATTTTGCGTTTCACTGGAGGATTTTGTGAATTCTCCCAATTTAAACAGAGAGTAGAAGACATGCAGGTTCACGACTATAGCATCCACAAATACTGTATGCTCCACATGTCACCAATTGGAAATTGGGAGTATGTAAATTTTCGGTTTTGATGGTTTTTGGTTTCGGTTTTGATAAAAATTCATAGCGGTTTTTCGGTTTTGGAGGATTTTTCGTCCGGTTTTTCGGTTTCTTATAGACCCCAACGCCCCCCTCATAGCTGAATACAATGGGAATTAAATACAAATGCGATATATACTCACTTGTTACGTGTCTACTCAATTTCTGTTTAACAAGTGAGGATTTTTTCTCGGCCATTAGTCTGTAACCGCCTTAATCGGTTTGTTGTTCGTAAAATGTTCCATTGGATTGAAGAAAGAACTCATGGTAAATTCCTTACCTGAAAGAAAAGATAAAGATAAACTTAGAAATAACAAACAACAACGACAACAACAACAACGACGACAACAATCCGTATATGTAGACCCGCTGCCGTACTTTCTGTTTGAATTTGACCGGCAATTTATTGTATGTGTCAAGAGACTATCACCCTTTGGGGGGGGGGGGGGGGGGACTCCCATATAAAAATGACGGAGGTGCTCGTCGGAAATTTTCGAGAAACACCCTAAAAGGTACCAGAATCTCGTTTGATGGGCGTGGCTCAAAATAATTTTTACCCCTAATAGACTGACCAATTCTAAAACAACACATGTCATATTCTGTCATTTTTTCGGCTCATACCTTAAAAGGTACCGCAATAATTCTAATGGTGGTCATATTAGATTTCAACACCCTAAGCGATACCAATCTCTAAATTTTGACCCCTAAAAGGTACGACGAGCACCCACGTCATTTTTGTATGGGAGTCCCCCCCCCCCCCCCCCCCCCGAGGACTATCACGTGCTAACGTCTTACGTGATAGTCTCTTGATGTGTCATGATCAGTAAATTTAATGAAGTGAATTCAAGTTCCATTGGGCGCAATCCTTCGCTCCCACTATCATGAAAAAATCGGGCTAACTTATTTCTAGAGGGGATTTCTTATTTCTTTTCATTAGAGAGGGGCTTTGTGGTAGGGTAGCTCAGTTTTCATGACACCAAGAGGGCGCTTTCTCGAGAAAATACGATATAAAGCGCTGCACCCACAGTAAGTAATAATACTATTTCCACATATAAATAATCAGTACTTTACCACACATGATCAAGCGCATCAGTCTATCAATCACTTTCTGGTATTATAAACGATTCAAATATATATTCGTCTTAAAAAAAATGTATAAAGGCGTGTGTCACTGAGTCTACTGTGTAGATCTGCGTACAGCTGACTCGAATTAAGGTGGCTCGAAGTAGTTTTTTTTGGGTCACACTTCCCTTTTTGAATGCGCTTATACATAATCTTACTTTAGCTCAATAAATCTGAATTTCATACCAGATATTAGGCTTGGATGAAAGTTTTGGATGATGGTCTTTTCATGCTAATCAGCATTTCCATAGCAACGGTAAACAAATATGGCGAAAAACAGTTTTTCCTAAATGTCTTTCGATTTTGGGGCTACCCGTGACAAGCGAATAAATGCGTTATAATCTATGTTACATGGGAAAATTTCAAACAAATTAAACTGTTCGATTTTGAGTAAACCGCAAAAACATTTTTTAACATGTGTTTTTCATGTTTGAAATATTAGCGGTCAAAACATTTCATAGGTCTCACAAATTATCATTAAATTGCCACAGAAAGTTTCCTTGGACTTAAAATATTACTCCCTGCAAATAACTCTGACTAACTCCTCGGCAATAAAGAGATCGAGCTTTTCATTCAAATGCAGTTTTACTTGACGTTTTCACTCTTTAAAAGTTTCAAGCGCATTTGCATATAAATTCAAAATGAACAAATGAAGACGTTTGATATCTTCCCAGTATGTTTTTTTAAATATATAGGCAATAATATTTCCATATCCATTTTCATATTCAAAACTTTCATCCAAGCCTAATATCTGGTATGAAATTCAGATTTATTGAGCTAAAGTAAGATTATGTATAAGCGCATTCAAAAAGGGAAGTGTGACCCCAAAAAAACTACTTCGAGCCACCTTAAACCCACTAGCTTTCTCAGTAAAGGGACCTTGTCCAGGCTGATGTGTCGTGTTTTCATGATTATGGCCAAAAGCTGCGGTTTTAAGCGCCGCGCTTGCTTTATTATCTTGATATACGAAATAGGAAGAAAAGGATCGCCAGAAAGTGAAGAAACTTGAAAGAAATATTAAATGAAGAGACGAAACAACAGCTGAAAAAAGTCAAAATTCCACAAGAATGGCAATTTTGATATATTTCTTGTCCGCCTCATAGAGTGGTTTTACTTAACCCGTGAAACACTATCTAACAATTAGTGTGTGATAGTCCAAATTAAACAAAAGAAAACAATAGAATTACAGTATAATAGTGCGTACTATTCTACTATCTATTTCACGGTCGAAGTAAAATCACTCTAGTGTCACGCGTGTTGTAGTATTTGGTAGCATTTGGTGATATCACATGAAAATAAGAAAAGAGAAATTACTGCTCAGTTTCTCCAGTCACAGCCTTGTAAGACCTGATAAAGTGTCGGGCAGCTGACAATCTAGTATTATACCCGGGGGGGTACCCAACAAAGTTTTGTACGGGGATGCTCCGCCCCAAGGTCCAAACCCTTACCCTTTCACATACCGATTTTGACAGGAAAAGGTACCCCTTTCATATACCTTTCAATGAAAATGGTACCCCTTTCATATACCTTTCATTGAAAATGGTACCCCTTTCATATAGCCTTTACTTGCGTCTGTTTGATGTATTTTGAAAGGCGCTTTTTATATACTTAAATGGCAGATTTCTTTACCCTTTTTTATACTTCAACTTGTGTTTTCCCTACCTTTTCCTATACTTCGTGAAATCCCTACCCTTTCATATACTTCAACCCGTGAAATCCCTACCCTTTCATATACCTCCAGCCTCAAAAAGGTACCCCTTTCGGGCGGAGCATCCCCGTATAGCCCATTATAGGGAGTACCCCCCCCCCCGGGGCATTATACGAATGTGGAAACACATTGTGCATTATCGACAGCCGGGGCACAAGAGAAGTCTGCTGGTGGTGTGGTAAGCCGGTCAAAACAGAACTTTTCCGGGGAAGGGGAATGGAAGCATAGGAAGAATAGTTTAATTTATTAAAAGCCAAGGCTCTATTTTAAATATAAAGTAGCAATTTAATGTAAATATTGTATTTAATGTTAATACTGTACACATAATATTAATAATTCTTATTCTAGTTTATTATCTTGTCTTGTATGATTAAAACTTATACTGATGAAGACCGCAGTTGCAGTCGAAAATTCAGTCTTAATAACGATATATAATTTTTATCTAGATCAGCTTCAACGTTTTTATAAACACCTTTTATCTTATACTCATTCAGCTCTTTAATTAGTTTTTGGCTTCGTTAAATGTTATTTTAGTAGTTTAGCATGTATTTTTGCTTGAACCGGACAAAGACATTAAGATGCTATATATAAGGCTGGAAGGAAGCAACATTAGTACTATACCCGCGTCGTTCTTGCTGAACTAGAAGGCGACGATCCGCCCTCGAAACATCACTGCTAAAAGCTTCAGTGACCTGGTACAATTTTTGTTTTATCAACTGACCGTTGGTAAGGTAAATTGGCTACCGTAAAGAGATTCAAGAGCCTGACGCCTAGAGCGCCTGGCCCTTGTCAGAACGTTTCAACTATCATCTGATGTTTCTATTCCTTTCTTAGTAGTGTGTTCTCTTTTTCTTAAAAAAATTGTAATTTAGTTATAGGGCAATAATTAGTTTACCTATTTCTTGCCCTTCTCCATTTTTTTTTTTCTATCTTGATAACTTCAAAAAACGTTTGTAATAATAACAATAAATGGAGTAAATAAATAAAATAATAATAATAATAATAATAATAATAATAATAATAAATGTGGCAATTAATAATAAATGTAGCAATCCCAGAAGACGTAAAAGAAGGAGAAGGAAGGAGTCCCAGAAGGAGTAAAAGAAAAGGAGGACGAGAAGATTGAAAAGTACCAAAATCTTGCCAGAGAATTAAGAAGAATATGGGAAGTGAAAACAAAAGTTGTACCAATTGTAGTGGGGGCATTAGGAACACAGTGCCGTTGCGATTGAAGGGCAACTTAAAGGGTATAGGAATAGACACATCAATTACCCTAATCCAGAAATCTGCATTGCTGGGATCAGCAAGGATACTAAGAAAAGTATTGGAAATGTAAATGGACAGGAAAGAGAAACATTTTGGTGTTCCTTGGCAACTTGTTGTTGCTCGGCAACATTACTTTACCAGCTGCTATAAGAACTTAACTTTGCTGAGTAGTATGCCAATAAATAATAATGATAATAATAATAATAATAATAATAATAATACAGTAATAATAATAATAATAATAATAATAATAATAATATCTTACCAAAGACATATACCTAATTTGTCAAACTCAACCCAGTTGATAAAACCAACCTTTCTTGTTACCCTCCCACAACAACGCAGCACCACAGTTTCTGTAGCAACTGACCCCTTTACCTACAATAGTATAGCCATTTTCAGTTGGGACTTTTGGACCTTTCCCCCTCCCAATGTTGAGTTTTGGAATCTTGAAAACCAACTTTGAGATGGAAGAAAACATCACATGTGTTGCAACAAATGTGTCTCGGAGTGTGACTTGGATATCCGCGGCTTATCATGGCCTCCTGTTAGAACACAGTTTCTAAAATAAATCTGGACAATTTAATCGGGAGAAATTGAACCGAATAAAATTCACTGAACGAACCACTCCAGCAGGAGTGAACTTGTCACTGTTTTGTTTCTGATTTGGATGGAGCAAGTTGGGAAGAGATTTTGGAAAACAAGTACATGCAGACTCACGATTAGCACAACTAGTTTTACGATGTTCCCGTTTCCGTTTCCGTTTCCGCATCCGTTTTTATAGAAGACTTGATTCATCACCCGAATCACGAAGCTAATCAGTCAACTCTTCTGATTTGATGTGTGATTCAGCCCATTGATTTATTGAGTGATTCAGCCTTTAATGAAGCCCTTCGTTTAATTTGTTTTTGGCTCTGTAGTCATTTCAACGTAACCCTAATTAGTTGGTCCAAAACAACACTAAGGGTTACTGTATTTTATTCACTACAGAGTTCTGGGGCTAAAACATGCAGTTCGTTTCAATTGAAGATCTTTGAATCTACGGTGCGCTCATGTTTACTCATTTGCAGTTTTACAGTATTGTTCTGGCTTGCCATTCTTCAGTTATTTTAGTGAAATCGACGTGTTCGGTCATTTCAGTTTTCATATGAAACGTTCTCAGTGACAGCCCAATTATTATGGATGAAATAATTATACCTTGATTTTTGACAGATCTTTGACATATCATGAAACAGTTGACTGAAAAAAAAATGTTAACTTCACTGATGCCTCAACTGATCCAAGAGTTTATTCCCGAAAAAGTTCTTGAATTGAAGGATGGAAATGAACCTTTTAGTAAATGTTTTCTGTTAAATTTATATAACGTATTATCAAATGTACGACATCAGTAACCTTCTTCACATGTATTTTCATTGCATGGAGTGTAGATTTTAGGAGTCCCTCGGGCCTTGAACTGAGTTTTTCGGCAGTTAAACCAGAAACGCATCAAAACCAACTTAAAGTTAAAACAACAAACTGACGCACACAGGTCATTCATTATACTGAAAGAAAATAAAAAGAAAAGCTTTGACTTGTCTTAGTTGAGAGTTCTGGTTTACATCGATGATCAGTCATGTACAACCTGCACAATCGAATAGCCAAGTTAGTACTGTAGTTTCCCGTGTACCTAGTAAGTATCGCATTCTCAGTAGCCAGGCAATAGTACACGTTTCTCGTGACATGTAATGAAAGTACTCATAATAATTTATTACTATGTCGTCCTTTCATAAACAAATCTTATACATCAAGAATTTAGGATCACTCTGATTTGCCGTTTGTCGACATGCTCAGAAGTTAAGTGACTCATCGCCTCAGGCCTGCAATATATTATTTGTATCAAAACATATCGCATATAGTTCTCCTAATCCTGATCATGAATCATGCATCCGCCTCAATTTGTTAAATTTCAGTAACTTTTTACCTGACTGACGTTGAACGGACGAAAACAATCAGTTTTCCGCATTGTACTTACCATGTAAGAGTTTCTTATAGTTACGCTGCTTTGCACTGCAAAGGTGACCGATCAGTTTTCTAATCCGCAAAGTGAAACGCCTGAAACGCTCCAACCATACAAAACGGTTCTCCTTTCGTTTCTAATGCAAGTTATGAAGGTTCTCACGCCACGATCGCTTTATTTATGTTTGCCTTGAACTCCAATCGCTTCCTGAAACATTGCGCTATTGTTATTCATGACAAAGGAATTGACATGCTTTATTGCGCGAACGAACCCGCTTTCATTGTGTACCAATGTGAACTTGTCAGAGTTGTTTGAAAACTCTCACTTCATAAATAACACACTGGAACAAACCGTGTCATCTCAAATCAAACAACATCTAATATTTACCACGTTAAAGCTGCCAAGATGCACAAATCCTTGCTCATTTTATGCTTCTTCACTTAATCCTGCGTAGTTAATTTGCACAGCACGTTTTAGCCGCCAATGATCCCCAACGTTTCGTTCCTATTTGTCGCGCCGTGATATAAGCAGATGTGTGTCGGGTATTAGCGAGTGTAAACTTACCTTTAATATAAACATAACAAATTCAATCAAAAGTGATTATCGACGTTCTTTGAGTAATGCCCAATCACATTCAATAAAAACGCTACTTAAAATTTTATAACGTGAAATATTTCCGCCCGGCTGCAGTTCCCACGGTTGTCACAAGAGAACAATGACTTTGAATAAACTCCAATTTGCGTTGCATATCAGCTTATCGAGTTGATCCCGTCTCTATTCTTATTACTGCTAATCATGACTACTACAGTGAACCGGGGAGTTAACGTTTGCTGTGTTTTGATTTTCTTATATTTTAGACTAAACGATTTACAGAGAAAACCTAAAGAGTGATTCAGTCTTTTTTCATTCCTTTACTTTGCTTTGTACTGAGTACCCAGCATGCCTCAGTTACCGTGTGGTCACGTAAAGTTAGTGGAAACCATGGAAACACGACGACACAGTCCAGGGCATTAGCATGCTTAGTCAAATGCTTACGTCTTTAGGTCAGTATTACAGTCAGGTAAAAGGATGCGTATTTGTGGTTTTCTGCAACGTTCTAGAGAAGCGTTGCACTCATCACCTCCGTTCCCTCCTAAAGGATACTCAAAAGATACTAGTTCCACACGGAAATACTTCAAGATGTTTTTAACAAGGAAGAACCTTAATCCAAAGAGAGCATACATTTTCGTACATTGTGTAGCACCTCACGATTAACGAGGACAGTGTCTTGTTCAAAACACCTGTGGCTTTACCCTTGATTTTTCGGCACCGAGGTATAATCCTTCGTTAAATGCTATTCACACGTATTTCAAATTCATTGACACTCGTTACGACAAACCTGGGTATGTGGTTAGGTGCAGTTGTTTAACCTTTGAAAGAGGCTCTAAAAAGTAGCGGACCCAATGTCTGTTCACTCACTGAGTCTCGTATGCTTTCCTAGCCCGCGTAACAGGCGCCGGTTTATTTATAGGGCGGAATTTCGAGAACGCGCGCGCGAGGGGAACACAACGTTCAAGAATTTTCGCCCTATAAATAAACCGGTGCCTCAGTACGCAGGTTATGCTTCCCCGGCAACGTACAACCCTCGAGCGGGTTCTGGGCCATACTCTCCAGGAAACTTTTGGAAATTACAGTATGAAGCGGCTTTTCCGTCCTTTCTAAGGCAGGAAATTTGTTACCAAAGTAAAGCCCTCCAAGGTAAAATTTAATGCTCTATTCACGTATCCTCAAGGTAAGAAATTCTTTACAAGAAGTATCAATTTTATAAATGCCTAAACATCAGTAATACATGTTAGTGTACATAGTTATGTACCATTTTGCATTTTTGACACGAGTTAACGCCCACAAGTTTTCTTTTTTTGTAAGAACTGTTCCCGTTTGGAACGCTTTGTCTCCAGCTTTTGTATGTGCTGACTCTGTTGCTGCGTTTCATTTAAGTATTTGTAACAATTTCACGTATTGACGATTTTTTTTTTTCCTTCGCTGTCAATGTCATGAGCTTCCGTGTTCTGACCGCCCATTGCCGGATTAGCTTGCTAAAGGCAATTATGTTAATTAAAGTTAAAGTTAAAGTTTCAGACGAGGCACTCCGGCCATTTCAAAATGATTACATCAATATCTCGAAATTCTACATTTATTCATCTCCAAGCATTTGTCCCATGGCATAAATACAGCCAATCAGAAGGGTGGAAAGAAGTTGCATATTCTGCAGTATGCCATGGATTCTAACGGTAGTCTTTGCAAAATGACTGAAAACATTAAAACGGTCTTTCTGCATGTACCGGTACCCATGGTCGTCTATTGTTTGTGAGGTATTGCATTATTTTTTGGTCTTGTTTTGCATTTGTATTATTGTCGTTCTTTGTTCCTTTTGTTTTGCATAATATGTGCTCCCGTACATGCAGAAGGAACCCATTAAAATAACTTTTGGATAAACATCGGAAAGCTTTGAAATATCTTGGGCAAACTTTCTGGAGTGTACGGCAAACTTCAGAAAAATTGAGAAATTGATTACAAAGTTTCAAACAGCATTGTAACAATATCCAAAAATTGTCCGAAAATTGTTAGAAATCTCCTGAAGATCTCCAATGGTGCGAAAGTTATAATGACATGGGATAAAATAGTTATGCCATGCTTTCTCGTGCTTTATTACCACGCAATATCCAATTTGTGATTTGATTTTTCTTTTTATACACACTTGCCTAAAGGCTCATGTGTAAACTAAGAAAAATCAAGTCACTCATAAGATATTTCATGGTAAACCACTTGAAACTATTGCATAACTATTAGTAACATATGTCATGGTTATTTTGAAATGCTCAAAGGCCAAAATCAATATGGTTGTTTTTAAGTAATAAAGCAGCGTGCAAGCAAGTTCTCAGGCCTGTGACGGGGGTTGGGATGGGCTTCCCCCTTCACCCTCCCTCTGTCAAACCCCATGCCAGAGCTAGAGAGCTTGCTTGCGGGCTAGTAATAAGGTGTATTGAATTATATTCAAGGAAAACGAAAATGCCTAAAAAACAGGTTGGTACCATAACTTTTAAAAATACTGGTTTCCATGGAAACCATCATGCTCTACAATACAACTGTATAATAATAATTAGAAAATGTTCTGTTAGGTCTCAAATTAAGACAAAATGTTTACAAAAAACATTCATCATGTGAGGTATAACATGAAATATTGTTATATAGCTGGAGTTTTTTTCAATACAACGCGCGCGTTGATTGGTTTTTTCATCGTCACGACATCTAACAAACAAACTGTTTCCCGCCAATTGTGCTAAGCGGGCAACATTTGCGAAAGTGGGCAACAATTTTGACGTCAGAGGGTAACATTGCACTGTTGCCCGCTAGCGCACGTGATCAGACCGTGATGAGACCGTGACAAAAGGTGGCATGATTATGATAGATCGTGTGCTCAGCGCGTTCTTCAAACTGTCTTGTGTTGTGTTTTTTTGTGTTGCTATATAACAAATCACTTAATGACTGATCCCTCGGGAAACAGTAAATTTTGTTTCCCTCAAATCTCGATTTTTCCCTCGACTTCGTCTCGGGAAACATCGAGATTCTCGGGAAACAAAATTCACTGTTTCCCTCGGGACCAGTCATTAAGTGTTTATTCTGACAAACATGTGGTGAATGACATATATAAAAGGCCAAGACATTTCTTATTACATGTATATAGGAACCAGTGCTTCGACAGAATGAAAATTTTGTCACAGTTCCTAGTGTTGTAAAAAAACCCTGTGAGAAGACATGATTGACCAAATATTTCTCATTTTGCGAAACATTTCTCTCACCCATTCCCACTTTTAATCAGGGCCCTTATCTTAAAAGCAAGTCTGAATCAGGCACAAGATTCTCAAATGCAGTCACTGGAGCCTGTCCTAAGTCCTGCACTGACAACTTTTTTCCCAGCCTCTCATAGCATGCATTTTGTGAATGTTTCCAAGGCAAGGGAATTACCCATTAGGTTACCTGAAACAGAGTGACAAAAATTAACTAATGAGTCCAGAAAACTGGGCAAGGTGGCACTCAGAAAGAAGTGATGCATGCTGCATGCTGGACATCTGTTCTTTGATGTTTGATGATTAACTGCAAGACCACTATTTAACAGCTTCTTTCAGCGCTTTCTCCAACAAAGAGACATAATTTGGATGCACGTGAGTGCCATCAAGTTTGTACTCACTATTAAATTCAGAAGTTCCATTTACAAGCAGGTCATCCATGAGATTAAGCCAGTGCAGTCCACTGCACTTCTTCACATGATCTTCAAGTTTTTTATTGAATTGTAACACCACAGTTCTCGTTTCATCCAAAACTGGAAATACAGGGTGGACAAACGTCACAAACCGATGCTGTTCCTTTTGCTCCTTAAGAAATCCTGTGTAGATGTTTACAGTTGCTTCAATTGCTTCCTCCACTGTGTCATACTTGCAGTTGTTTACAGCTTGCAACAGACCTTCTCTGCAATCAATTTCTCCAATGTTGAAAATGACAGTAGAACCATTTGGAACTGCCTTTAGTGCATTCAAGAGAGAAAATTTAGGATAAAAGCACCCCTCCTTTCTAATATGCCAGACCTTTACACCTGTGGCCAGTAATGGATGAATGACATGTGGCTTATCCCTGTAATTGATGACTCGCCATGCTGGAGATATACTGTGACTGTCTGATGCAAAATAAATAAACTCTGGATTCTCAGGAAATGGTGTAAATGGGACTTTCATGGCATGACTGATACATGAATAAAATGCAGCTTCATTCCGCAGCAATGTGAGATGCAGACCTTGACCATTGTGTAGTTGATCCAGAATTGGCAGCAAGGGTTTGACTAAATTTAGTGCTCCTTTCACATACAAGATTTTTACTAGAGTAAACAACAGTCCAAGCTGTTGAAACTCGGACTCCAAAGCTTTTCCCAAGTCATCTCGATTGCATAACTCTGGAAAAACTTTGACTGGTGCATTGTTCAAACAAATATCTTCTGTGACCTGCTGCAGAAATGGTACAATCTGTGAGAATGAAATGTTTCCAATTTTAAGAACAAGGTTCCTCTTCATAAAGGCACAGGCCTCTTGGAAAGCCTTGTTATGTTCATTAAGAATTTCATAAGTGTGAACAAGGTAAAGGCAGATGCTAGGATCATGTGCAGATAGCTGACTGGCATGTTTGGTTAATTCCAATGCTTGCTTAATCTCTCCTGATTCACGCAGAATGTCAGCCATGTACATCATCGATTCTGATGATTCCCAAGTCTCGCTCAGTTGGTTCTTGAATGCACCCATCCCACCCGGCCGGCTGATCAGCTTGGCAACCTCTTTTCTTATCTTGTGATTACCATTGCTGTGTACCAGTGCTGATATCATCATAGCTATAGCTTCATGTAAGTTCTTTAGAGATATCCCTGCAGTATGAATTGCAAACCCTTTTAAACTTTCCACATGAGTGTCGTCTTCTTTTAGCACATCCGCAAACATCTCTTCTGCCATTCTGACTTTTCCTTTTTTGGCAAAAATTGTAGCAATGGTAGCTTGGATATTGTGAACTTGCTTTTTAGAAGCCCCAGTGACCTCCAAATGATGCATGTATTTTATGTAGGCATTTGTTGCCTCCTCAAGTCTTCCAACTTCAGCTAGACAATTTCCAAGAGTAAATGTCAAACCTAGATCATTGGGTTTTACTTGTACTGCTGCCTCAATGTATTTCAAGGCTAAATTAGGGCGCTCTGCTTCCAGGTAGATTTCAGCCAAGCAAGAAAGAGCAGAGGTGTTTTTCTCTTCCACTTGCAAAGCTTGGGCACAAATGCAGGCTGCATTTCTCAGACTACCCAGCTTCTTCAGATCTGGAAGAGTAAAACAGTTGGTAGTTTCCCCTCCACTGCCCAGGTTCAGTTCTTTCTCAGCAGCGGTCGTAGTTTTCACCTCGCTAGCGGCTTGTTTTTTAAACTTTCCTTTTTCAGACAGCAGACGAATTGAAGAAACAGTGGAGTGCACTAACAAGTCCGAAACATTCTTTTGTCTCTTTTGTGGCTCGAACAACCCTTTGGAAACAACGAAAAGATCTAAACCATCTTTTACCACTGAAATAACTTCTTGCTCAAGTGACAATATGGTTTTCTTCTTGTCCATCAGTGAGGTGTTGTGAGGGGATATCTCGGTCAAGGGACAACATTTAGCGTTGAACGCCCGTATAAATACTTCAAGTAAGTGTTTCAGGTTTCCCTTTTTTCTACTGTTCCATTTAAAAACCACGGTGAACGCCGGAGGACCGTCAAAATGAAGGTAAAACTTCATGATGAACACAAGTTATCCATAAACTATCCTCTATCTTTGCAGATCTTTGCATGCACGTAAAATAACTTGTACCCAGTGCTCCTTTCCGTTTCGCTCGACCCTCTTCATGTATGTTACTGAAAATGAACCGCATTTCTTCGCGTCTTCTCCTGATCTGGTCACCTAGATTCGCCTCTTCATGTATGACCTTATCAAATGTCATGATATTACTCGTTACAATGAACTTCATGTATACCGCATGAGCTATACGCAGAATGTACATCTATGCTGAGCTATACGCAGCTAAACGAGCTTTTACTGAGCAATACACGGCTGTATCACGATTCTCAGATACTTTTGTCTGCTTTTGTCTGCTTATAAAGTCGTATTGTCGTCTCAAAAACCAGTATATGATATGATAACGCGTACAAAATGTCGTGTACGTCAACTCGTTACTAGTAAGAATTTCAGCTTTGATCAGCACAAGTTATCTTCAATTTTGCTTTCTTTTTGCCCGAAAAACAGTTGAATCGTGATACAAAACTAATTTCGATTTTGAGGCGTCAATACTGCATTATATTGACGGCGTTGGAAGAAAATATATTCCGTATTGGGTTCCGTCGCTTCGCGAACCCGCCCAATACGGAATATATTTTCTCCCAACTGGCCGTCAATATATATATGTTATTTACCGGCCGGGAGGTCCGTATAGAAAAAAACTGTGCCAGAGGTCTCGAGTACTCGAGACCGAGGGCACAGTTTTTTCCTATACAGACCGACAAAGGCCGGTAAATAACTTATTTATTTTTGTCCTACTTCAATTCTGCGATTTGCCGAGAAAATCTTGATACACTTGTACAGCTTTTCAAGAAATGTCCTTACGCGCCGCGTAAAGCAAAACTGACACAACGCGTGCAAAAAGTAACTCGGTAATCTTCACAATTTTTTCATTCAGAAACCGAAAAAACTTACTTTGCAAAGTGAACTGATTTCTATCAGTTTATTTCTCTCGGTAGAATAAACGGCTGTTGTGTTTGCCTGAATGAGGATAGAGAAATGTTCTTGCCTACAGCGAAGCCGTGGAAAGCTGAAGATTAACTTTAAAAACTTTTCAAATTTTTCTACAAATGGAAAGTCGAGCACATTCATAGCAGTGCGAAAGCTTAAACTGAGCTATTCTTATTTAAAAATCATATGTTCTTGAATGAAAACTTACAGAATTTAGATAAAAGAAGGCAAAAACTGTGAAATATAAGCATACTAACCGAGCAATGTAGTTATAAAAGTACGAATTATCTCGTAAAATCGCGAAAATGCGTATAATGCAGTATTGACGCCTCAAAATCGAAATTAGTTTTGTATCACGATTCAACTGTTTTTCGGGCAAAAAGAAAGCAAAACTGAAGATAACTTGTGCTGATCAAAGCTGAAATTCTTACTAGTAGCGAGCTGACGTACGCGACGGTTTTGTACGCGTTATCATATTTTTGTTTTGCAAAAAGTTTCAAAAACACGGACTTTTCACGCTATAAATGCTCATTGAAATAGAACAAATTTGATAGAACATCTTTTCGAAGTTTTTCAAAGTTACAAACGTCGAAAAAATGGGTAAATAACGCAAACTTGTCGAGGTTTTAGCCCAAAACCTTTTTTCAAATTATGATGGCGTGATAGCGCGCGCACAGCACAGCTCAATGTAAACAAACCATTCGAACGAACAAAAGCAGCTTTTAAACTCATCTTATCGTTAACTTTCGATAGAAAGGGTCGTTGCATTGAATACAGCGTTGTTTATCTGCCAAACTTGACAAAGTAATCAACATTTTTGCCCCTCCTTTGAAGGAGGAACCCATTAAATTGCCGCGGGAAATTTTCAACCAATCACTGGCTGGTTTTTGAGACGACAATACGACTTTATATTGACGTCTCAAAAGCAGGCAAAAGTATCTGAGAATCGTGATACTTTCAAACATTGTCAGAATTACGAGCTGAATCGACAGAATCGATCGGTGTTGTTTACAAACTTGGTCGTTTTATTTCCTACTGCTGTAATGGCGAGATCGTTTAACTTGAAGATCAGACACTTTTTTGGGAAGTATCAAGTCTATATCATATTCCGGAGGTGATTTCTATATGCTACTTCATTCACTCCGTGTCGAGCGGGAAACATTCGAACCAGCTTTCATTCAACTTCGCCAAGAACTTGGCGCTGCGACACAACGCGAAAATTTCGCGCCTTTTTTGTCCAATCATGTGATCAATCATTCTTCTCTTTTCTTTTTTCTTTCTTTCTTTTCCTTTTTTTATCTAATAGCTCACGCACTTTTTCTCACAAAGATACGAAATTGCATACAGCGGTCATTTTCACTTTCCCAGTTCAAAATGCAAAATTTACGACCATCGCCACCTGGATATACGTCATCTAGACCTACGGACATCGAGAGCTTTATGACCATATTTGTTTAGTATATCAATGTGTTGAACTATAAACTGAATTTTTCACTGTAATTTGAACTAATATTCAATGTAGGATCATTTTATAACTGTTTTGATATATACTTATATACTTCCATTGTCAACTGTTTTTTTTTTTACTTTCAGGTAAAAAATAATTATTGGCCATGGCATCCAGCACAAGTATCGATCCTTAGTACTCTGTAATACATGTCTCTTTTTATGTAAACAAGACCCCACACATCCACGACCCGAAAGATATTTTTTTTCCACCTGATGTATCGGTCACAACCTCTAAAACCCGGCATAGTATTACCCCCGAAGTTATTGAGGCGTCGGGGAGAGGAGAACTGGCAGACACACATCCAATAGCCTGCATTTTTGGACTCAGAAGCGTTCAGTCCACATAAAAAGCTTAGAATAGAATAGATCATAACTTTATTTATACACCGCGGTATTAACATCAGCTTATTTATCAACGATAATCAACTAGCTACCTATCTTCCTAACTACAAATAAGAGGTACAACATATAAAAAATAAAAACTGCTTTTCATGGAGGCCGTGTTCAAAAACATACTTAAAACTTTACTTAAAAACTGTGGCGACTTAGTTTTGTCTTCTGTGGGTAAGCTGTTCTACAACTGAGCTCCACTGTACGAAAAACTTCTCAGTAGATAATCAGTGCGAGGTCGTGGAAGACGTTTTCGGAACGAACTTGTTTTTTGTATTCAGTCCTAAAACGATAAGATAAACGATAAGCATTCGTGTTGTCGCGATAAACAAATCTTGATCGTAGATATTCTGGTGTCATCCCTTGTAAGGTCTAAAACATCATGATAGATTTCTTTTCTAACGTGTGATGACAGAGTTTAAGCCACCCTAATGCCCGGAACACATCATGCAAATGTCTATCGTAGCTCGCAGTCATTAAAATGCACGCTGCGCGATTTTGAAGCCTTTGAAGCTTTTCATAAAGGCCCTTGTTACAGTTTCCCCACACCACACTGCAATAATCAAAGTTGGGCTGAACAAGGCTATTATAAACTCTGATTAAAATACTAAAGGGATAAGATGCCGTATTCGTTTAATTGCACCAATGGCGGAAGCAATGATCTTTTTACAGACATTTTCAATTTGGCATTTCCAATTTAAAGTTTGGTCGATGTAGACTCCAAGGGATTTAGCTGATGCTACTTGTTACACAGCGTTATTATTTATAGTAAAAGAAGGACTTTCTGAAAATTGCGATAACTTCTGTTTTGATGCAATAAGTATAAACACAGGTTTTGTCAAATTCAGGGTAAACTTGTTAGCTGATAACCATGTGTACACGTTACTTAAGTCATAATTAAGGCAATCAGTATGCTTAAAGGCCCAGTATCACCCATTCAGCTTTGCGGCCGTTTGTTTTTGTTTTCAAATGACGAGCTCGCTTGTGAATTGGCTCTTTCGGGAATTTTCGACCGCATAAAATTCAATCGTCGAGGCATTGGGCGCGCATTGCATTATGGGTGATACTGGGCCTTTAACGTCTGCACTAGCAAACGTCAAGCTGGTATCATCAGCGTACATCCTGGTTTGTGAATACATCAAGCAATTTGGTAAGTCGTTAATATATAACAAAAACAGAAAAGCCGGTCCCAAAATTGTTCCTTGAGGAACACCGCACCTCAAGAATTTCGGGGTTGACATACAGGGGTTAATGTGACAAATTTGAGTTCGATTATCTAAGTAAGAAGCAAACCTTTGGATGTTGTCCTTCAGTAGCATTTTAAGAATATAAAATTATCGAATGAGGCCTTAAACTACTGTCAGTGATAAAACGGTAAAAACCAAGCTTTCGCCGATCAACGGCATCATCAGGGATGAAAAGAAAAATATTCCGCGTCCGTCTATATATACTAATGCAAAGTAAAATGTGTAAAAGCGTAAGAATGTGAGGTACAAATATGAATGAGATATGAATAAGAAACAAATAAAATGGTCTAACAAGCGAGTGTCATTGAACAAAGAGCGGGGTGTTTACAATTTATTTTCTCACAAGTTTAGTCCCGAGACAATACAAACAAAATTAAATATGAATGTTTGAAAACTGCATGAGTTTTGGTGTCTAAGCTTCCCATTGCTTTTCTCGACAAAACAAGATGGATCTGCAGTTTTTAAACGCGTGCTGTTTTTTGAGTACACAATCGCAACGCGATTGGTTCGCTATACGAGCTTTAGCGTAACAATGAACTAAATCCCTGACATTAATATCTTAAGTCATTTCTGTCATTTTAAAGCGTGTTTTAGGATAAATCGTTATTAAGCATGGTTCAATCGGACAGCAAGATGGATTCTTAAGGTGAAGATTGGTGACTCATGTCGTACAAGGAGAGACTTCGTATTGCCTGGGACATGCTACCACGGCCATACGACAGGGCTAGAGAAATCAGGAAAGACCTTGTATTGTTGTTACAAGGTTGCATAACATAACATAACATAACATAACATAACATAACATAACATAACATAACATAACATAACATAACATAACATAACATAACATAACATAACATTCTTTATTTAACGTGGGTATACACTTAGCTTGAGAGCTAGTTTACAGGTATCCGCAGTTCCACCTAATAACTAATTAAAATCTAACAACTAAACAACACTAATATTACAATACATCAGGTGAAACCATTTTATACTAATTAAAACTATTTTTACAATATTACCGCCGCAGTCAAAATACTGATTAAAACTAATACACAAATTTACTAATTTAACGATCTAATTCTGTTTGACTATTTCAACAACAACAACGACAACAACAAAACATTTATTATAGTGTCTTTTATTCTAATTTCATTTGATAGTTCATTCCATTTCTTAGCTGCAAAATATCTCCATGACTTGAGTCCGTATTTAGTAGTGTTACTTTAGGTAAAGATAAAACATATTCTTGGCGCCTGAGATTGTACTTAAATGAGCGTGTTGATCTTAATGTTCAAGACGTTTGTACTTTTGTTAGCCATGGCCGTACTCATTTAACTAAGAATCCCCGACCTTTCTTACAGTCCCCTTTTGCAAAACCAACGCTTTTGAATCTTCTTTCATCAATTTTCAATCGCACGGCATATCTATGAAACACTGCAGGGCCGTAGCCAGAAAAAAATAAAGCCTGAGGTAATATCCATGGTTAATTTCCCTGCCTAGCTATTTAGGGTCTTTATGATGACTACGTTTAAACAAAACACTGGGATCATGACTGAGGCAAGTGCCTCGGTTTGCCTCATACTGGCTACGGCAATGCACTGTATGTAAAATAGCTCATTCAAGTAGTTTCATTAGTCCCGGCTTTTTCAAGGTCATTCTCACTCAATTTAACTCCTCCCCCAGTTAACTCTGTTACATGTAAATATTTAAATGTTTTATGTGTATATGTTTCGTACGTGGGCGTTATTTCGTATCTGTCCCTGTCACCCTAACTTAATGACTTAATTTTGTTACTAGGTTTTAGTCCTTTATTAGCATTAAACTGTATTTTAAGTTTTGGAGGTATATAGGTTCCTCGCATGGGGCTTCGCGTCTCGTCTGCGCCTTTTCCCTTTTGTATATATTATTTTGTAAGCTTGTGTTCAATAGAGTTTATTAAACACTCTTCCAATGTTAAAGAAGTACGTAGAGATGCCTCCTTCATACACTTGCACAACCTCACACATACACAACCTTCCTCAAAACAACTGTATACACGTAAAGGCTTTTCGCAAAGCAAGTACAAAAATGTAACGTTACCCTTACTGTTATCGTTAATGCAAACTTTCGTCAAAGCTGTTTCCCTTTGATTTATATAAGTCACTCTAGTAAAGTAAGTTTTACGTAACTGATGCTTCTTATTTTTGAAAATGTTCTCTTTACAGAGGAGTGTCCTTTTTTTTCGGCTGATAATGAACAAGTGGTGATAAGGCAAGATCAGTTATCGAGGCATCTTCGGGATTGGTGACTATTTGTGGGCTGTGTTGGCTGTTGTCATGACGACCCTGACTGTCTAGCGTATCATCGTTTCCTTCTGCAAGCTCAAAGTCAATAGCTCCAGTGTCTTTCACAGCGTCAGCCATGGAAGGCATGTTTACCCTTCCACTTTGCAGCTGTTGTCTCATTACGTTTCTTCCCATCAAACCTCGAATTTCTCCCTGTAAGTCATTTAGAGGAAGAAGCATTGCCAAGCAACAGGACATAGACCACTGGGGATTTTTACGCCATTGTTTTATGAAGTGGTAGAGGTAGACTGCGTACTGGACTGAAATAAAGATATAGCTGGATGAGAAAGACATCGACAGTGACAAAAGCTACTCGTGCGCAAAAAAACTCTTCTTTACAGTCTAACATTTTGAATTCACCCCTTCCCCTCCCGCTTATTCACTCAATCCCTCCCAACCTCCCCTCCCCCCTTACAATGGTGTCGTTATCCGCCACTGCTCCAAATAAGAGTCGGACCCATTACCTTTCTCGCTTTAGTCCAGCACTTTATCGGGGGACTAGTGGAAGCTGGGCCAAGTTTCAGGTGAGCTTGGTCAATTAACTAGGTTTAAATGTGAGCTTGGTCAATTTCAGAGGTTTAATTATGAGAACCATTCCCTATGCGAAACCTTAGAGAACCATCCCCCATAATTATTTTGACATATTTTGGCTATGGATGAAAGAAAAGAATAACAGAAGTGGTTAGGTGCTATGCAAAAAGTTGACAACTAATCTAAAGTATTAAAGTAAAAATATAAACAATAAATCACTTAATTAATATGTCAATTGTTCTAGCATAATGTACACTAATTGGTGACACACAAAAAAAACTAAAAAATTAATAGGAAAATAAACAAAACAAGAACGATAAAATCGATAAAAATATAATTATATAATTATGTATGTATATACTTGAATTGTAGAGAAGTCAATAAACAATGCCAACCACAAAGTCCTAAAATGAAGGATCACTGGAAGCGATCGTGGAGACTTGAATAATGTTGAAATAAACTAATTGTAAAGGTCAAGAAACCAACTTCATAAAGGTCTTTAGCTGTATTTGCTCTACGTTTCGGCCGTCGCGGCCTTCCTCAGGAGCGTACACTAGTTTGACAATAACGGTAACGGTTAGGTCAATATGAATTCAAATAATGCACTTACAATAAACGGTTAACTATGACGAAATAGCGATAACTTGACAAGTTCAAATAGATTAAAGACGCGCGCGCGCGTGTAAATTTAGAGTAGGTCATGGTAATAATACAAGATCACAACTACAAGGAACTTAACATGATTAGTAGTATAGGGAGTGGGTGATCCGGCCCCGGCTCCAAAGGCCCGAGAAACCGCTTATTTTGACAACTCCCGAACGCCTGAGTTAGCGGGCCCCCAGGGCTCATTGCATTCGCCCTGGGGGCCCGCTAACTCAGGCGTTCGGGAGTTGTCAAAATAAGCGGTTTCTCGGGCCTTTGGAGCCGGGGCCGGATGCACCCACTCCCTATACTACATAGTGATCAATTCTATACGACCCCACTTAACGATGCCTTTGCGTTACAACCCCATTTCAAATAAGGGTTAGATTGCATGATTTAACGCCTCCTGTGTGAACTGGGGGTCGGCGCTGCCAATTGAAGAAATGTAAACCACTTTGTATATACACCCCCATGGATGCACCACTTCGCTTCGTTAGGAAAAATCAGGGTTGGCGTGACTGGCTTCACAGCTACAAAATGACTGTTCCTGTCGACTATCCAATACATGATCTCGATTTGTTCTATCAAGAGAACAAACCTGCTATAGTTCGAACTATAGTTAGAGAGATTACAGACCTTGGCCCCATCAAAGTGAATTTTACATTCTTAGTTCACTTTTCAAAGGAAGGAGTCGACGGGACGCAAAGAATCACACACTACTTTGAGCAAAAGAACCCTCTCATAATAACAAACTTTTATCAAGCAGCAGTCAATGGACAACTGCAAGCTGTTATCAACTCAAACAAGGAAGAAGTAGCCAGATGGGTAAACATGGGTTCAGGCTGGGTTATCGACAGAGTTGAGTACGTCTTTCTTGATTTCTCAAGATATCAAGCCATCAGAGGCGGCTATTATATCCATCTTCCTCCAAAGCTCAAAGCAAAACAGGCCATCATAAACATCAAAAACACAGATAATCAATGCTTTCGATGGGCTTTGCGAGCTGCGCTCTTCCCCACTCGAGATACGAAGCATTCAGACAGGCCAACCAAGTATCCGACAGAGGATGGCTTAAACTTCACTAACATCTCTTTCCCTACACCCTTGCATCAAATCTCTGAAGTAGAAAAACTCAATAACCTCGCAATAAACGTCTTTGGCTGGCATAACGGTAACACAACAGTCATTAGAATCAGTGAAGTACAAGATCCTGATATAAGGCGAATCAACCTAATGCTGATAACCAATGAAAATAACACACACTACTGCTACATAAAAAGCCTAAGTAGGCTTCTTCATAGCAACTATGAGGCAGGCCGAAAGATTCATTTCTGCGAACTATGCCTTCAAGGGTTTTCATCGCAAGATGTTCTCAACAAACATCTGATTGACTGCAGAGGTATCAAAGGCAGGCCGGTTCGAACTGAAATGCCCAAAGATGGTGAAAACATCCTGCGTTTCGAGAACTACCAGAACCAGATGAAAGTGCCTTACGTTATCTACGCTGACTTCGAAAGTCTCGTTACAAAAATCGACACGTGCAAGCCAGACCCAAAAGAAAGCAGCACAACCAAAACATCAGTACATACACCATGCGGGTTCTCTATGATGGCTGTTCGCTCTGATCTCAAAACAAAAGGCCCATACTTATACAGAGGTGAGGACGCGGTTGAGGGGTTTCTACATTACATACAATTGTTAGAGAGGGAGATAAGAGACGAACTTCATCAAAAGAAGCCCGTATCAATGACACGATGAGACTGGGCTGACTTCAACAATGCAAATTTCTGCAGCATTTGTGATTATGATCTCTACAAAGAGAACTTCAAAGACTCTATCGAAGTCTACGATCCGAACACGGGAGCGTACGTGGGTCTTGTTCATCGCAAAACTAACAAATGCTACACCAATGCATTTAAAACCTACATCCAAAACGAAGAAACAGGGCGTTTGGAGGCGTCACCCTTCATAGGCCCAAGAAACAAAAGGCAACAAAAAACAAAGCCCAACTTTGAGCAAGCTAATTGCCTCTTCTGCGGTGAGTCTCTTGTACGAGACTTCATGAGAGACGCTGTTTTAGATCACTGCCACATAACAGGCAAGTATCGAGGCGCTGCTCACAACGCATGTAATCTGAATCACTTCAGAATCAACCCGGAAACTGTTACAATCCCTGTTATCTTTCACAACTTGAAGGGCTACGATGCACATCATATCATGAGCGGTATAGCTGAAGTACAATCTGATCTGAAGTGCATCCCGACAAATATGGAGAAGTACATTTCTTTCTCTCTTGGCAACTTAACGTTTATCGATAGCTTGCAGTTCATGCAGTCGAGCCTCGATAATCTGGTTAAATCAAACGAACCAGAGTCCTTTACAATCATGACAAACCATCAAAAGGACCCCAATAAACTCAAGCTCCTTCTGCAAAAAGGAAACTATCCATACGAGTACATGGACTCTTGGAGACGGTTTGATGAGAAGTCACTCCCAGAGAAGAGCGCGTTCTATAGCGAGCTCAAAAAGGAGCACATCAGTGATGAAGACTACACTCATGCGCAGAAAGTGTGGGAGACGTTCGAATGTAAAGACCTCGGCGAGTATCATGATCTTTACCTAGAGACAGATGTACTCCTCCTTGCAGATGTCTTCGAGAACTTCAGAAAAACATGCCTCAAGCACTACAAACTTGACCCTGCGCATTACTATACAGCACCGGGCCTCAGCTGGGACGCTCTTTTGAAATACACAGGAATCAACCTAGAACTGCTCACAGACATAAACATGCACCTCTTTGTCGAAAAGGGCATGCGTGGCGGCATTTCAATGGAGAGCAGGCGCTTCTGCAAAGCGAACAACCTTTTTCTTGATGACCACAACCCAGATCAAGAAACCAGCTACATCATGTACTTCGATGCAAACAATCTTTACGGTTGGGCCATGAGTCAACCACTACCTGTTGGCAACTTTCAATGGTGCCTAGTGTACCCAACACAACACCAAATCAGGAAGTGGTCCCCAAACAGAAAGATTGGCTACATCCTTGAGGTTGATCTAGAATACCCCGAGGAGTTGCACGATGAACACAATGCTTACCCTCTAGCACCAGAAAAGCATAGTGTCGCAAAGTCATGGATGTCTCCTTATCAAAGGGCATTGATAGAGGGACAGGCAGAGGATAAGACAGAGAAGTTGCTCCTAACCCTCAAGAACAAAGACAGATATGTTCTACACTACAGGAATCTTCAGCTTTACTTAGAGCTAGGCATGAAGTTGAAAAAGATTCATCGAATCCTCAAATTCGAGCAGAAGCCTTGGATGGAGCCTTACATAAGGCTGAACACAGAACTAAGAAAGCAAGCCACTTCTGAGTTCGAAAAGAACTTCTTCAAGCTGATGAACAACTCTGTCTTTGGTAAGACCATGGAGAACCTCAGAAAGCGCATTGATATGAGGCTTGTTCGTGCTAATGAGACAGACAAGTTGAGAAAGCTTATCTCAAGCCCACTGTTCGCCAGAGCAACAGTCTTTGGTGAAAATCTTGCAGGGATTCAAATGCACAAGGACAAAATCTTACTCAAACGCCCAGTCTACACCGGCATGTGCATTCTTGATCTTTCTAAAACTCTGATGTACGACTTCTACTATAAGTACCTCAAGTTTAAGTACGGCCCGCGCGTAGACCTACTTTACACAGACACAGACAGTCTGCTTCTAGAGATCAAGACAGAGGATGTCTACAAGGACATGGAGAATCGCCTCGATGAGCTCTACGACACAAGCGACTACCCGAAAGACCACTTTCTTCACAGCCAGCTAAACAAGAAGGTCATCGGCAAGATGAAGGACGAGTGCGCTGGCGCTCCTATCTCTGAAGTGATCTGCCTGCGCTCAAAGATGTACTCAATCATGCTTGGCAGTCAGAAGAACATCAAGAAGGCGAAGGGCACCACCAAGGCTGTGACGAAGAAGGAGATCACACACCAGAACTACAAAGACGCCCTCTTCAAGAAAGGACGCCTTCAAACACGGGATGGACATGCTTCGAAGTGTGAATCACCAGATCTATGGCGTGCATCTAAACAAGACAACACTCTCGCCCTTTGATTCAAAGCGCTGGATAAAAGACGATGGCGTCCATACGCTTGCATATGGTCACAAAGACACCGGAGGCAACTGAGTGCCCGGCGGAACAACCATCAACTCCTCACGCACAAACCCCCGCTTGGGGCCGTCGTACAGATAATACACGACAGGCGCATCTGGCTTAGTATCAACCCTTTCGATGTTATATACTTTCAAGGACCAGATCGGATCTGTCGCTCGTCGACTACCACCCTCAAGCTCACCGGGGTAATACAGATATCGCAAATTAACCCTAGGAGGGAGCTTCTTTTCCTTCTTGCCAACTGGTCTAGCATATGGGGTCGCGGGCTTGGCTGATGTTGCTTTCTCTTTGATTGCTTGAGCAGGCTTCTTTCCAGTTAATCTGGTTACTTCATTGTTCAAGGCAGAGACAACATCTGGCAATCTTTTAACCCAAGCAGTCGAACGGCCAGAGGGCAGATTCATTTCAACTGCGTACTGGTAACCAAACAATCGTTCAGCCAGGGTTCTGTTGAATCTTTCAACAATCCCTTGGTCTCTGTGGATATCAACACGTCCACGACGAATGGTTGTTTTATGAGCCCCAGTCTCTTTAGTCACAGCCCCCATAAACTCTGTCCCCGGATCGACTTGCAATAGTTGTGGCCATTTCAAAGGCCCACGCCTGTAAATACGTGTAAGCGCCTTCGAAACTTCATCAGACTCTTTCGAAGTCAAGGGCTCTGCTGCTTTGTAACGGCTAGCTACATCAACAACTGTCAAAGCATATTTGTAAATCTTTCGCCCATGAGGCAGTTTGTCGTGAGGTAAAAAAAGTAGATCCGCTTGATGCACAGCATTAGGAGTTTGAACATCAAACTTAGGGCGAGGGATATGGCGTGGTGCGGGGAGATATACTTGCCAAAGAGCTTGTTTTACGAGCCATTTCTTTGCCGCCTCTTCAGATACCTTGGCTGCTGCAGCTAGCTTTTTGACAGCGGCAAGTCCTTTCCAATAGCCTTTGGGGCCGTAATAGACCTTTGAGAGTTTCGCCTCCATATACATATGTGTTTACAGAAAGCGAAACGCTGCATATCCAAGGGCGAGCGCGCCAGTGCCGATAAACAAGAGTTCGCCTTGTTTCTGCTGTGGGCCTGGTTTATAGAAGTCAGAGAACTCGGGCTCTTTGGGGAGTGTTATTTGCTGCTCCCGATGTGTTTGGTTGTAGAGCACTAGAGCTTGGTCAGTGTCTTGAAAGTTGTGTTTCGCTTGATCTTTGATCCGATCATTGCTGGCAATCCAGTCGAGGAGCTTTGTGCGGTCTTTCTGATATTTAGCGTAGGCCGCTTGATAGGCCTCTAACGCCTTGTCGTGTCTGATCTTCTCATCCAGAGCGGCTTTCCCACTGTCGCCGGAAAGATATTTTGCGAGATAGTTGCCCCCAGTGAAAGCAGCGGCATTCAAAATTGCTCCACCAACCATAATAGCGATTGAGGCCATTGCTATATATATATGATTTACATTGAGGCAGGGAGGATCTTCTGGTCCTCGAGGTATTTCTTGAGAGCTATGCTCCCAGCCATGGCAGCAGTGAACTTCACGTAGTTCATGAGACTCGAGCTGGGGTCGGCTGTGAGATTTTCCTTGATGACCTTTTTGCCAACCCAGCCAATACTTGCGACAAGACCAGTTATTGTGGCCGCATCAAGAACAGCTTTCACGAGCTTGTTGTCAGACATGGTGTATATATAAGATTTTAAATTTCAGTCGACTCTTCATTATGCGTTGTCTCGTTGATCTGTTGTGTTGCTAATTGCCAAACTGTTTTTAGGGCGACAATGTTGAATTTAAGCATAACAAAAAGAATGCCTCCGATTGCAGCCCCGTTTACGAAGCCTTGAAAGAGATTTACCATTGTATATATAAGATTTTTTTACTCCATCTCGCGAATTCTTCGTCTCGGTGGTGGGGGAGTTTGAACTTCATTCACCACTGCCGGCGCAGGGGCTGGGGTCGGGGATTTGAGTCTAAGTGTATTCATAATGGCCTCGCGTTGGTAATATAGGCCCCAAGCGGATATAATTACCCCGGCAACACCAAGAATGAGAAACAATGTGTTGCTGCTAGCTTCTTCATTTGTCGAGTTTTGGGGTGCCGAGTTTGGGGCAGGCTCATTTGTTGCTTTAGCAGCTTGTGCTTGTTTTTTTGCCTCTCTTGCCAGGCGGTTGCGCTCAGCAAGCCTTTTGCCAGAAGCAACACGACCAGGGTTTTTGGCTGGAGCAGTCTTTGGGGTATCAGAGGTAACGTGCGTGTTGTTTGTGGGTGCTGCTGGCGCGACTGTTTCTTCAGGTACCGTCTCGAGGGGTTGAGCCATCATGTGTATATATGTATATTTTTTTTCAAACCTTCGTGGTTTCTGCCAGGTTTCTGTCAGGTTCCTGACAGGTTTCTGCCAGGTTCCTGTCAGATTATGTGTCAAAAATTTCATCAAAACATGTGTCAACTTCATCAAAACCCTCGAGTGGATAACCTTCACCGTCTCTGCTTGGGTGTACAGGTGGCAACTCTTCTGGCTCCTTTTTGAAGTCGATGTGTTTTGTAGTGATCAAAACAGCATTGGCCAAGGCCAAGAAGCGCCCACAACGCAGTGCAAGGTTTCCAGCAAGAGATGAAAGTTCCTGGTTAATCATGTAGTCATTTTTGAGTTCTTTCTGCAGGGCCTCCACATCGTCAATCTTAACAACCATGCCGGCGCCTTTGGTTGCGAACATTATAACGCTGTCAATCAGAGACTCGGTCGTCTTGTTACCGACATAGGCTTCATACCTTTTGTAGTACTTTTCAACCTGTTTATCTGTCAGGCGTTTCACCTGCTCGTGTGTGAGCTGGGCACCGATGGCCTCTTTTGATTTGCCGGTTGAAACAAGGACTGCCAGTTTCTCTCGTTGAGCTGGAGTGTCTGGACCTGTTAAGACTTCTGGAATCGCTGATGGCAAGGAGCTATCAGGGGTTGCCTCTAGCAGCTGCATGATTTCATTATCAAATGCGGTCATGTCTTCTTGGAGGTTTGTTGCCATTGCGTATATTATTATGTATTTATTTTTCAATTATTCTCTTGATGTCAGGCAAAAGACTTTCAACCTCACGTATAAGCCCCGTCATGGTGGCTGGGCACACAGTGACTTTCAAAGGATATCGACTAATAAGCATGAG
The DNA here is from genome assembly GCA_022457155.1 of Cladopsammia gracilis. Taxonomy (NCBI): domain Eukaryota; kingdom Metazoa; phylum Cnidaria; class Anthozoa; order Scleractinia; family Dendrophylliidae; genus Cladopsammia; species Cladopsammia gracilis. Next base: position 70,543 of record JAJGOT010000522.1, read on the forward strand.
GCGCAGATCGTCCTCGCCAGCGGTTTTGATTATCTGTATTTGCATCTCCTCCGCATGACTCTGTAATTCACCCAGAAGCTGTGAAAAGACCGTGAGCTTGTGGATACTGGTTGAGGTGTTCATGGTTCAGCGTATATATGTGTTTTCACATTTTCACTTCAACCCCATAGGGATGTCGCAGAGAGAAGACTAGATGAGAAAACTTGTGCCCCTTTAATTTTGCAATCAACTCTTTGTACTCTTGTTGTTCAAGCTCACCGGCATAGTCGTCGAAGATGGCCTTCGTTGTTTTGCTTGATGGGGTGTAAAAAAGCACAATCGCTGCAACGTTTTCCCTAAAGGGTTTCGCAATGCTGGTTAACTGTTGGGTTAGCACCCACACTGACAAGCCGCTGTGGCGAGCACTGAACCCTAGTTTCACAAGTTGACTCGTGCGACCTTTCACATCCTTCGAAGCAGCACAGTCATCCAGCACAAAGAGCGTGTTTGTCCCGTCGAAGAAATAACTGGCTAAAGTTAACCATGCTTCAATCTCATGCTGCTGACAGTCTATCACGAAAATGCGTGGCTCCTGGTCCACGAAACCGTCGTAGGTCTTGTTGTGGACAAATGTTGGGCAGAAGAGAACAATATAGTCAAACTTGCCCCTGAAGGGGCCACGCAGCTGATTCAGAAGATATTGTGTTTTGCCAGAATTAGTCGGGCCGATAATTAGGGCATTGAATGGCAGCTTTCGTGGGTCCATTCTCTATATATTTGCGTTCGACGTTAGGAGAACGCAATCATAAACTTGACGCAGGGCAGGAAAAAACTCGATTTTTGGGTGAACAAGGTACCGGAAACACGTCATACCATTCATGACGCAATTCTTGACGCGCGAAGGCTGGGCACGAAAACAAACAAGCGCACGCACTTTATAGAGTCCTTAAGTGATGACGTCACAAAAACTAATTTTGTTAAACTAGCGGTTCCATATTGGAAGTGAAGTGCTGCCACATTTGGAATTAGTGATGTAAGGCCTACGTCACGAATGTCAATTATCAATCAAGTAACTTGGAATACGTGTTCGTGAAATTCAGGAAGAATTACTTAGTGATGTATGCTTGACATCATGAATGAATATTACAAGTTGTAAAAGAACGAAATGTCACTCAAACAAGTCTCAAACACTTCTTGGAATCGAGCGTGATACATGAATCATTTCGTCTAAATGAAGCAGACTGAGACTGAGACTGAAGTAGACTGGAGAGTAGACTGAATTTTCAAATTCCAAACTCTTCAACCACGCGGCATAAACATTGACTTCAGTTTTATTTAGACTTTTTCCTCGCGCGCGGCAATGTTGCGACATGGCGACATTTGGAACTATTTAATTAGCCGACGAACGTTTTCAGTTAACGGCTATTCACTAATAAAAACGTCTGAATTTTCAGTTTTAAAAGCGCCCAAATAACATTTTTAATTGAACACATTCATTCTTTGACAATCGAAGTAACGTGCATTCGCGCAATCATGTGATATTTCAACGTGATGCCAGGCTCCGTGAATTAAAAGCACCGCTGGCCATAACTATCCGGGTCTCCGAAAATCATCCAAACAAATTTACAAGCATATAATTTCGCACAGGACACCCAACACGCGAGAATAGGATGGCTGCGTTGTGCGGGCAGGAATTATGTAATGAACCAAGGCAAAATTAGATGCTGATTTTTGGCAAACATAAACTTGACGCAGAGCAGGAAAAAACTCGATATTCGGAAACGGCAATACGAAAAACGCCCGCTTGCCAAAAATCAGCATCCCAGTGAAATTTGGGGGTGAGATATTGGCACCGTTATGCCCTGATGACTCCATGCAAACCCTTCTAATTTTGCCTTGGTTCATTACATAAATTCACAAAATTAGTTTTTGTGACGTCATCACTTAATGACTCAATTTCTCCTCGTGCAAAGCAAAAAGTCTCCTCGGCTGCACGATTTCTTGGTAAGTTCAATCCATTTTTTGAAGTTAGGTGTGTTACATCGAAGCCTGATTAGGGACTTGTTAACTACTCCTGGAGCGTACAGAAAGCTCACTGTTCCGAGCCACAACAAAGTGAACATTGCATGTGTCGTCCTGTGAGATGCCGTCGATGGTAGAAAGGTCGCTTGGAAACAAACCAGATGATCAATTGAGTCATTGTACTCTGATCGTTAACGGTCACAAACACAACCTAAATGAACTGAGTTGTTGTACTCAGTGGCCAGTGAGCCAAATGACCCATTGTGGTCATCCAATACCTATTGCATTAAGTCATTGTACTCTGCCCCAATGCGAACCGATTCAGTGTAACCGGTTGTCAAACAACACAACAGACATAGCGACCGGGCTATTGAGCGCTCTGTGTAGTACACGAGATCATGATCAGGCTTTGACAAATGGCTGAACACACCGGACAATTGGAAGAAAAGAAAACCTATATCTTCACCAACCTGAGACTAATCATTGTTTATGATACCCAGCAAAGGAAAATAACTGATGTAAGCTTGTAATACAAGAAAACTTTATACAGTATACTGAGTGGTCTCTTAAAATGAACCTTCAATGCAGGAAAAAGAGGGCTTACTGTTTCCCCACACCTAAACCTTTTGAACTATTTACTTCGCAATGGCCATGTTTAAATCTTGAATAATTGTTATGTTTGCATCTAATCGTTATGTAATAATCATTATGCTTACATCTTGAATAAACTATGTAAGTATAGTATGAATGGTTGCAAGTTTGTTATGTTACACTTATATACATCATACATATACATCTTATTTGTAATGGTTCAGCCTTCGAACGCACTTCTCTAATCCGTGATTACTCCTAGTTTTATGTGTATATATGTGTTTAGTACTGAACCGCCTGCAGCTGTCTATCAATGATGTTCATCTGTGAGTCGCTGATGGTGTAGGTTTCCCGAGCCGGAGGTTGTCCTTTCGAGCTCAAGATGTACGCCGTCCTTTGTGTTGACGAGGCGTTGGCCGTTGCCATGTAGGGTTGTATCAGCCATTGATCTAAGGTCGATAAGGAGCCCGAACTTGTTGCCCGTGAGATATTTTGTTAGATTCATGTTGGGCCTGCCATCACCCCTCTTTTTGAAGAGGCGACTGACTTCCCTCCACATGTCGGTCCCGTTGATGCCTTCGTTGTAAATCCTGTTGGGGGAGCCGTTTATGGTGACATTAACTTTGGTGATGTCTGGGTTGAAGTATTTTTCTGAGTCCCTGGCTCCTGCCGTGTAGGGTTCGATGAATAGCAGAAGTATGGCTTTCAGTGACCTGCGCTGCGGATTCACCCTGAGATTCAGCCGTGCGTCTGAACCCTTCGAGAAGGGGACCACTTCCTCTCGCATGATATGGTCGTAGGCAAACTCCTTTCCGCTAGAGTATACACTTGTTGCAGCGTCAGCCAGCTGCTGACTTCGGATTGTCTCGTACTCAAGCTGGATATTTGTCAACTTGTAGACAAGCTTGCTTGTATCCGAACCCCTGACAACTTGAGAAGCCTGGGCGAGCGTTATCTCGAATGTCAAATCGTTGTAGAGTGCCTGTGGGTACATGACGCCGTGGTCTGTTATAATCTGGTGGTCAAGGTTGATGCGGTATTTGTTTTTGTAAATGGTCTCCAGCTTGTTTTCCGCATCCACGCCAGAGGTCTTCTTGTCGCCGGCACTAGAGCGAATCTTGCTCAAGTCTACACTCTGGATACCCTCGGGGAGCATGTTGTCTCTCTTATCAACAGAAAGGAAAAGGTCCTCAAAGATTTTGTAAATATCGTACCCAACGGTGTCCTGGACAGTGGTGGCGGCAAACTTCACAACAAGCCTGTCAACTAGTGCTCTGGAGACATTTTGTACAAGATAGTTGTTTGCGTGGCCGCAGGCAAGGTCGATGTTAAAGAGCAAGGCAAGCGAGCCCGACACGATAACCTCATGTTCGTTGAGCTTGGGCACCGTAACGTACAGGGTCTCGCCGGGATTGGCTGAAGTGCGTTCAAAGGTGATGCGCTTTACGGTGCGCTCTGCTTTCATAGCACCAAGAATCTTCTCGGCATTAGTTGGGAGGAGGTTGGGTTGCACGGGTTGCACGGCCATAGCCAGAGTATATATATAAATTTATATTTATATTTATATACATCATGGCAGAAGGCGGATATGACTATGATCCAACTGGCGAGAACGAAAACACCGGGCTTGACTGGGATATAGACCACGATGGTGACGACGAAGAAGAAGAAGTTGACACAACAACCCCCTTTCAACCGGGCGGCACATCCACCCCATATCATGGCGGTGAACAACATGAAATGCATACAATGCCTCACGAACAGAGCGGCTTAGATGACACCGACCCTCTGCTTGCGAGTGATGACTTAAGCCAGCGGCTTCAACGAACAAGACAAGCTTCGCCTTGGGCAGACCTCACAGACATGTACCCAAATGCGAATAAAGACGCTATCGAAACATTTTACAAAACAGATAGAACAGGCAAAAATCCGAGGCTGTACGTTAAAATGGTTGGCAGTGGAAAAAAGGCATATCCTGTGTTTACAAAAAACGCTGTAACACGCCAACTAAGGGAAAACCCGCAGCTTTCACAAGAAATCAAAAGTTATCTCGGAAAGTCAATGTTTGATCAGATGAAAGACTATCAAGCAGAACAAAAGCAAAAACAACAAGAACTGCAAGCAAAACAAAATCAAAAACAACAAATGGAAAAAACGATCGCAGATAGAGACAAGGTTCGGCAAGACATGGATGTCCTTAGAAATCAAATAAAACAGGTTGATGACCAGATTCAGGAGCTTGAAAACCAGCATGGGACACTGAATGAAGAAGAAATACAAAGGCTGAAAGATGAAAAGAAAAAGCTTGAATCTGAGCATCAAAATAAAAGAAAACAACTGCTACAGTTTCAGAAAACAGCAAAACAAGCAGAAAAATTACAAGAAGACATCAATAAACTCACGACCGACAATAATAACATAAACAGTAACATAAATGAACTTAGTGCAAAAATAGACGCAAAAAAGCCGCTTGATGCACTAAAACAACAAAAAGAAGAACTTGAACAACTAATCGCTGAAGACAGACGCGTGATAGAGGATGAGAACACTTCTCCCTCTGACAAAGAAGCTGCAGAAGCCCGAGAGGCAGAACGTGTCGAAGAGCTGGCAAGAGTTAATACAGAAATCGAGGAGAGAGAAAGGGGCATGCCTTTGAGAGAACGGGTCAAAGAGATATTCAAGAAATATGGCTGGACCCTTCAAGCAGTTGTTCTGGCTGCAGGTCTAGTCATAGGCGCTGTGACGATTGCCGCAATGAATGGCTTAAAGGCCGGCACCAAGGCTATTGGCAATGGGCTTAAAGAAATAGGAAATAAGGTTGCCTCCATTCTGCCAGGCTTGATCGGCTCGATCGTGAGCTTTATCTTCAAAACAGCCGGCCAGGTTATATCCTTCCTTGGCGAGCACGCCTGGCTGCTGATCCTTGCCGTTGTGGGCTTTATGATTGAAAGGATCACCAAGCGCAGGAGATAATTATCTCATCCAGGCAAGAAAGCCTGCTAAAGCAAGCGCACCCACACCAATGAGTGCCTTGTTTACGTGATGCGGTTCGATCTTAGTCTCTTGCGTTGGTGTTGGTGTGGAGGCTGGCGCGGTGGTGGCTGGTGTGGGTGTGGGTGTTGGTTTTGGGTCTTTTGGAGCTATGCCCTGTGCCTGTGTCGCCTGTTTGTGAATCGGGTTCGATGGGTGGCTGTTTGGTGGATTAATCTTTGTCGGCCCTCCGTCCATGGGGCGAAGGGAGGCTTTTTTTGTGGTAAGATTGACATCATTGTTAACACCCAGCTTCATCCCTTGCGTTGCCTGCATAAGATTGTTGTTGTACCCCACCACGCTCTCTGTGTTGATAACCATGCGTGACGGCATCAGCCAGCTACCAGGGGCAACTACAAAGTTTAGCCACACTTTCGTTGCTTGGATGGCCTGCTGATAATGCTGTACGCTCTTAGATATGTCGCTTAGTCTTATAGCGCCCTCTAAGAGTGTAAGGAATACTCTCTGCGTTTCGAATGCTCGGCCTCCATTCCCAAGAATGCTGCTGCGAGTGTTAGCTTGTGCACCCAGGATGCAATACACAAAGGCCTCGATTGACTGATTCATACGCGCGAGCCCTGGCTGTGTTAGCCCTTGTGCATAATTCGGCACAAAGTGCTCGAACTGACTAACAGCGCCCTGGTCGTTACGAACGAAGTATATGCCGTTTGCGCGATAGTTTGGGGCTTTTCTGTCTGTGACGCGCTCATCATCAAACAGAGCTAGATCGGAATCAGGATAGTCATAATCAGTAGAGTAGGGACCATCGCCAGTAACCCAAATGTACACATTGCCAAGCCCGTGATTTTTGCCGTATGTGAAACGGAAGTCAGAATTTGGGTCTACACCGAACTCTTGGCAAATCCTCTTGTATGCGTCGATGTTGAACTTGTTGTCTTTCTGGTTGAATGTGGGGTCGTCTGGCAAAGCACTCACGCTCTGTTCCCCACCCAGCTTGTAGAGTATTCGTCTTGTTGTGAAATAGACGTGAAACCTGTAAAATGACCGTAGCTGTGGGGTTAGGGAGAGAGTCGAGTTCTTATCAAACAGAAGGTCACGCGAGATCCCGCAGCCGGTTGTTGCACACCACAGAGCAAAGTTTAGTTGTTGTGGCCAGAAACTCATATGCGGGCCGCCGAGCCACTTTCTCCCATATTTTGCGGTTGTGAACGAAATCTGTGTGTCTCTGAAAATGTTTCTGTATTTCGTTGTGAAATAATCAGTTGGCGTGACATAGATCTTTTGCGCTTCATCGTTCAAGACAGAGCCGATCATCATGTCTTTATCGATTGAGGTGGAGAAATCAACAGCCGGGATTGGTTTTTGTGTGTTTCGGTTTAACGTCAACTGATAAGGGAAACCACCAATATACTCTAAGCCAAGGGCGTCTTTCAGGGCTTGTGTCCAATTCTTGTGCGGTATGTCTGATGGCATAGCCCAGGAGCCTGGGCCCTTTATGAAAAGCACTTCTCCTGTGGCTTTGTGATTTTCGTCGAAAGAAACTTCTGTTGTAAATCTTGACATGTCAGCGTGCGGGAAACGCCTTTTGAAGTCTGAGATAGCCTTAGCCTTAGCAGCTGTAGAGAGCTTTTCAGCCTCCGGAGAACTCATCCAAGCAAGTTGCGGATTTACTGCGGGTTGTTTTTTGCTAATATACCTGCTCTGTTGGGGATAGAGGGGATTTTGTGGACGAGGAAAAAACGGGGGTGGGGGCCCGTAATCGTGACCGCCAATGTCTAGACCGAGATTTGAACCAGGATTAAATCCGCCAGGGCGTCTGCCAAACATGATTATATAAATATAAATATAAATATAAATATAAATATAAATATAAATATAAATATAAATATAATTTAAATATATTCACAATGGTTGTGTTAACAATCGTCGCACCTTCGAACCCTCACACCATCTACTTCGACCACCCGCTTCAGAAACCGAGTTACATAAGACTTGTCTCTTGTTCATTTTACAACTCGTGGCATAATTTGAAAGAAATTGCAACTATTTCAACAACAATAAATGGTTCCAATGGATCAACTCCAAACGTGACATTACTTCAAGGGCATTACACCATTGATAGTCTAGCGAAACAATTTAACGACTTAGCCACCAAACATAGAATAAAATTACAATTATCAACTACTATAAATACACCAGTCGGCTCGATGGTCATTCACAATGGAAGTAATGTAAAGTTTAGTGACAATCTGGCAAATTTACTTGGCATAAGAGCTGTATTGTTTCTAGTAACATACGTCAAAAGATTAACATCACCAAGCACTTACTTTATCCACTGCGATCTGGTTGATAAAGAACAGAACCTGTTCAACGGTAAGCCTTCGACTGTCTTGGCTAAATTTGATCTTCGAGGTGAGCCATATGAGAAAGTTTTCTATGAATCAACACAGCAGAACATGCGTGACGTCTCGTCTGGTGATTATGTAAACAGCATAACACTGTCTGTAAGGGATGAACACAATGCCCTTTTTGACTTCAATAACATGCCCCTTGAATTTGAACTTGAGATCAATTAAAAAATATATTATATATACCCCTGATGATGAGCTCGACTAACGTGTTGCCATCAGCTCCTGAATACAGCGAAACTCCATCGCTTTACCCAGACTTATCCAACGGTGAAGGCTTCAGACTCAAAAAAATCTCTGACTTGCAAAAGGAGCTTGAGTCGGAGGCTAATCATTACAGACAAGTTGCTAAGAAATACAAGCGAACACATACAATTGTTCACGGAACAGCAGTAAGTTTTGGTTTTATTTCTACAGGCTTGTTTACAGCCACAATCGCCACAGCCCTGACAGGAGCCGGGCTCATCGCCAGCCCGGTTATTGCCGGCGTGGCAGCTATGACAGGTTTTTCAGCGGCCAGCCTCACTATGCTTAACAGGCGGCTTCAGAGAAAAATTACTAAACACGAGAAAATATACCCACTCGCCCTTGCAAAACGAAACTCTGTCTTTGAGCTGGTTTCAAAAGCTCTAACTGACAAGCGTATCAGCGATTCAGAATTCAAAATAATCCTCCATGAAGTTGAGAGCTATTATGAACTTAACGAAATACGCTCTGGTGAAGCAAAACCCTCACAAAACAAACAAACTCAAACTCAAACGCCAGATCTTGAAAAACTCAGAAAAGAAATCCGCAAGGAAGCATATCAAAGTCATTTCATACAAGGGTTAACATTTGCTCTAACTTGCATCCAGACTCTCGCGGACCTATGATACCCATAATTATATGGGATGCACGAATGACAAAAAATTTCAAGCGTGAATTATAAAAATAACCATGGCGGCCAGAGTGAAATGAGAAATCAAAGCGCCCAAGCGATTAATCAACGAAATGAACCCGTTAAAAACTGTAGCTGATAAGGGCAGAATGCCAAAGCTTTGCATGGACAATCACCTTTACGAAATTGAGTTGAAGGAGGTCGACAAAGAAGGAAAGCGATAAAAATACATTTTAAAGGATTTAGTGATGAATTCGACGAATGGAGGTCATATGATGCTAATAACTTTCCTACTGTGTGATTTTTGAACGTAAATTTAAACTATCCACGGGATCTATCGATGATCGTTTGCATCCCCTCCAAACCGTTTGTATCGGGAAGTGAAGCGAAATAAACAATAATACGACTCTTTATGATTATACCTCTTAGCGCAGACTCTTCGAAAATAATTTTTATTCTCGTCGACCGAGCGGACTCGCTACTTAGGTCGTTGATTTTCCCTTCTAATTCCTTACAAACTGTATAGATCAGGTAACTACAAAAAAAGGCAAAAAGGCTCTTCAACACAAATGAATCTTCGAATAAATTAACGAAGCTTGAATGAATGCTTACTTGTTTATTTCGTACGTAAATGAAGGAACATCTTCGGGTTCTGCACGCTCGAATTCCTCTTTTGTCGCACTCACGCTGTTTACAAAGGTTAGCAGCAGAAATAGAACCAAAGCGTTGACTTCAAGCCCCATTTGCCAGGCCGAAACTTAACCGTACCCCAATGAATTATACATCAAAATGCGCGGAATTTAGTATTCTTTTTTAATTTTGCGGTAACGCGCAACTCAGAGCATGCGTTGTGCAAACCTCGGTCCAGATTCCATCCCCTGTCTCGAAAAATGAGATAAAAGCTTTATAAAATTTCGCGAGTCGGCAACACAAAGTATCTATTTGCCAGTATAAGATTATCGGTTACCGGTATAATTTACACCTCTACGTAAAGCTTAAAGATTGTACTTTCATAATCTGGAGGTAACAGAACGATTACGTTCTTCAAACGAAAGAGAGAGAGCAAAATCTTCTAAAATTAGCAGATTCTTGAGTCAGTCAGGTCACAGCGGGTGTCACGTAACATCCGATAGAGCCTTTTGTTAAGCGTGACTTTCATATGACAAGAAAAGATTAAAAAAAACTCAATCGTCTTACCGCTGTGTCCAAGTCAGATTTGAAAGACTAAATTCGGGTTTCTCGCTTTATCTAACAAAAGAACGCAATTGCGTGACAAAGCGTGACACATGACGTGGCATTGTGCGTGACTGTCACGCGTGACATTGCGTGACACATAACGAAAAGGGACAAAACCCTAGTCAGGGGGTGCTCTGGTGGCTGTTTCGTTTTGCCTAGCCTAGGCTAGGACTTAACTCCGGACAAGGGAGTTGTCGTTTTCCCATTTAGCCTCTGGGAGCGAGGTCGAGTTCTCCTAGGAGATCTCTGTTCGAGCACCCCCCTGTATCAGTTGGGCCGGGGCTGGTTCACCAGGGGGTCACTAACTGACGCAGCAACCCCACTACCCCTGGTCTGACATCGCATTAGCCGTAAGCAGGATTCAGTGGGGGCCAGCCACACCTCCCTGAGCTATACCGAATTACAGACTTACTATAATATATGGTGCGAACAGGTCTTTTATATTCGAGCGAATTGCCGTGCTTTCACATGTGGTAACTCATAAAGAACTACGCATGCGCAAATATAACCGAAAAGTTGTATTTTTCTAAATATAGGCTTTACATAATAAATACCGGAAGTCACAAGATCGCCAAATTGAAAAAACAATTATAATGTTTAAGCATGACTGACTTCACCGCACGGCTCAATGAACTTGACAAACAACACAATTTTGCCATCCTTCGCTCGCTATATGATGGTGATTATAGGAAAGAAATACACCGCTTGTGCCTGCCGGAAAAACTTTGCCATATCTACGAAGATATGGGGTTGGCAGAGATGGGGAAACAATATCTACAAGAACATTATAACGCCTTGCAGCGTGAACGTTGGGCCCGAAGATTTCTGTCTTGTTATTCTTGCGACGGCCCATTTTTGCAATCAAGCGATTCTTGTGAACTTTATTGCAAAAAATGTGGTCGTGTGGAAGTGCTAGAGGATTATGCTCCGGCATATACGGATCAAAACATTTTGTACAAACCAAGACAAAGGCAGTCGGCACGGTGTTATGCGTTTGGGTACGCTTTAACACGAATTAACAAAAAGATTGGATTGAATATCGACCAAATAAATGAGGTGAAACGTATTTTCAAACATATACAAGCTCGGCTTCCGAGAATCTCTTATACGTTTGTGATCTACAAAATCATGGACATTACAACGCCGCTTGAAGACCCGCAACGAGCGATTGTAAATTGCCTGAGACAACAGATGTCGAACAATATGATAATTAAAAACGAACATTTATGGAGCAACGCTTTCAAAGATCTGGAGTAAAAGTTGCCGCTTTCTCAATAAGAAAGGCTTCTAACAGGGCACTGTCATCGCCGATGTTTTCTTCAAAAGTTTCACCAGGTATGGTTTTCTCAAGGTGTTTTTGATTTGATAAATTTTCATGTATTTTTCTGCGAAGCCTTGCCAAGTTCTCGTGAAATCGTTCGACCTTCGGTTGAATACTGTTCAAAAATCCCTCGTGCTTGACAATTTGAAGCTCTGTGAAATTCAACATTTTCCATGCAAAGAAAGCAACCGGCTTCGGCCCCTCATCTGGAGCAAGGAGAGCCTTTTTCATTCTGATGTAACGCAAAAACTCTTCATCTACGTATTCTTTGCTGAACGACATTCTGACCGCGCCGTAAGAACACCATAGGTCTTTCTCGGCTATTGAAGCCATTATTTGCTCAAATGTCTGAGTTTTTTTAAGAGCACCAATATCAATAAGTTTAGTTTGATTGTGTGTAAGCTTTTGTTTTGAAAACAAATAGCAGATGCCCCAGGCAAGCGCTGTGTGACATTTTGTTTTGTAAATACTTCCGCCGTTTAAAAGATTATTATGATTCGAACTTGGCTCTATCTGGTTTAGAGAACACATTCTGAAGTAAGAATCAATGAAAAGGGCTTTATTAACCATAGATCCGCTAAAATAAAGACCCGTTTGTATCTGGGGTGTATAATAACTAGGCACTCGAGTCATAGCTATTTTCCGCTTGAAAGGACATTTGAACTCCAAAAGAATTACATTGTTTTCTTTGTCTACATAATAGCCGTCAGGGCTGCATATAATCTTTCTATATAATGAGTGATCTGTTGCTAGATTAAGGGATATACTGTTGGCAAAAACTCGAACACAATGCTTCTGTTCAAAGCATTTGCGAGCGATCGGTTCGAACAGATTGCCCCAGGTACAAGCCGTATTGCTGTGCATGTCGGCTGGCTGTAATTTCTTTAAAAGCAAGCTCTGTGGTGTTTCAAACGGCGAAACTCCGATCAAGGCTGCAATTTCGGAGGCCCCAAGAGTATTTTGTCGATAACTCACCCAGTCGGCGCTCTTTTGTTTTAGACCAGTGTTCCTCGATTTGAGAAAGTTCAAGAACACTTGTGTTGTCGTCATCATTGATATACAAAGGTAAAGTGTTTTTTCAATTGGTAAAACCCGAGCATCTCTGTTCGAAACGCTGCGAGCGGTGTCTTGCCTTCGATGAAATCCGCAACAAAGCTTGCATTACGGATCCTGTGTAAAGGGTCAAGATCATTCAAGGTTATAGAGGATTTTTTTTCTTGCTCATCAAGCCATGCATTCAGCTCATGCTGGCTGATGTTTGAGTTTGCAAGGACATCTCGAATAACCACCGATGATGGCGGTGGTGGTGGTAAAACCGCCTCATGTTCGTGAAGAACTAGAAGGTTTCTTCTAAAAGGTGGGCAACCCTTATTCATATGATTATAAAACGTTGACACGCAAACCATTCGCTGACAGACGGGGCAGGGGAGTTTTGAATTACTTGCCTTCAGTTGAGCAGCAAAAAGTAGCATAGGCATCGTGTATACAAGGGGTAAGCGTTTATTCAATTGGCAGCGTCGACCCCCAGTTCACACAGGAGGCGTTAAATCATGCAATCTAACCCTTATTTGAAATGGGCTGTAACGCAAAGGCATCGTTAAGTGGGGGTCGTATAGAATTAATCACTATGTAGTATAGGGAGTGGGTGCATCCGGCCCCGGCTCCAAAGGCCCGAGAAACCGCTTATTTTGACAACTCCCGAACGCCTGAGTTACCTGGCCCCCAGGGCGAATTGCAATGAGCCCTGGGGGCCCGCTAACTCAGGCGTTCGGGAGTTGTCAAAATAAGCGGTTTCTCGGGCCTTTGGAGCCGGGGCCGGATCACCCACTCCCTATACTACTTGATTACAGTAAATTATTTATCGCGGGCTTCAATTTGTTAATCCAAAAGCTTTCTCCAGCTCTTCTGATTGCAACGTTACTATTTCGTACACCCTCTAGCACAGTTAATTTAAAATATTTAAGGCCACAGGCCCTAAAATGTCTAACTGTTGGAATATTCTTCTGACCGGTTGAAATATCCGAACGGTGTTGGTTTGCACGCAAACGTATACAATTCCCGGTTTCTCCAACATATTGTTCCTTGCATTTCTCACAGTTCACTAGATAAACAACGTTGGACGTTTGACATGTAGTGTTCTCCCTTAATGATACTCTTTCTGGGGTAGTAGTGCTTACGATGATTTGCGTAAATAAACCATAGGTCTTACAACAGGCACATCTGGAGTCATTGTTACAAGGCCAGAATCCTGGTTGTGTATTAGATTCAACTGGACGTTGCTTGTGTCTGTGGGTAAAATGAATCTTCAGAATTTTGTTACTATTGAAGGTGCGGTGACAGATTACGCAATCAGTTTGAGTTGAGTTTGGGGTATTAATTGGAAGTTGGGATAGGCGGTTGTTAGCTTGCTCAGATTCTGCGCTGTTGTCGGTGTTAGTCGCTTGCTTGTGAGTATTTGTTAGGTTCCTCCCTTTCCTATAGGCAATTATTGGGGGCTGATTAAAAACATCAGTACATCTTTGTGACGTGTGAAGGATTGGCTGGTGGACTTTGATGATTCTGCGGAGGTCTGCTAGAGCTGGGTTAAGTGAAAACGAAAAACTGGGATAAAATTCAACGTCTCTTGGACCAATTTTATACATTTTTGTGATTGTTTTCTTTGCTATTTTATGGAGAACAGTAATATAAAATACAAGTTAGTTGTACCAGGTACATACAGAACGATTGGACTACTTCATATTTCAATTTTTGACATTCCGAGATGGACCGTTGCTTTCTACATCTGCTTAATCTTCATTATTGAATATTGATTGAGGTACGTTAGCTACACAACATGCATGTTCAGAATCTGTACTCACCAACAAGTAATCCGATAACCAGAGTATTTGCTCCAATCACCAATACGTTGAACATGACAGAGTCCACGTAAGGGTCAATAGACGCTGGGACATTTTCTTTCGGGATTTTGCTGACAGCGCCAATACCCAAATTGACAAATGTAACAGCAAGGGATATGAGCATCAGTTTGTTTTCGAATGGGTCTTCAACTGGTCTCATGTAGGCAAAGAACATTCCATAGAGCCCTGAAACTACACAAGCCAAGCCAACATAAGCCCTGCTCTCCCCTCCCACAAGAATCAAGCCAGATGTCAGTATCACCTTGCGGACTGTCTCAACAAGTTCCCAGTACCACGATCTGGCAGTATAATTTTCAGAAAGAAATCGCAACCCTGCTGCTAGTTCTTTGTTAAGGTTTTGATTTTGCCTTGAGTCGTTTTCCCTTGCTTTTATTTTTCTGTGTTGTCTCCAAAGGAAAAGAAAGGAAGCAAATGGCAAGAAAATGATGTAGGCGATTGCACAATACGCTACCACAACCAGACGTTTGTATCTTGGGCTATTGCACTCAACAGTAAAGTCAACTTTAAGATATTTGAAGCAAATGTCACCTGTATCTTCATGACAAATCTGGCGGCAGGCAAGGGGGAGAACGTTTGCAGTCTTAGAGCAGGTGCTAAGATAAGTGACAAACAGAAAGAAAAACAGGTTTCTGTAGATAAGTTCCTTGCTCTGGGAAATTTGCTTGGCTTTCTGTTCATCTTCCAGCTGGCGATTTCGTAAGACCATAAACCGTCTAACTCCATATGCTACTGTTGCAAATGCAATGGCTGCACCGTTCATCGCAAGGATGGCAAACAGACTTCCGAATGCATCCACTTTCAGTTCTGGAAAGAGACAATGAATGGGAGCAATCTGGAGAACATTCAGTTGAAGCATTTCAGAATACTTTGCTATGGCCGACAGGGAATCTGGCCACTTTATGAAGGAGAAAGCATCCAGCAATCCAAACGTAACCTGATAAAATCCAATAATGATTTTCAGCCTAGCCAGAATGATGTCCACCAAAGGACGCCGTCTACTTTCCTTGTTTTTCTTAACACTTGTCCAAACAACGATTACAAAAAGTAACAATAATAGAACAGTGGTGATGGTTAACTGCCCAGCCATCCAAGCATTCGATGGACACTTCTTGCACGCCTGAAGCCGCTTGTAGTACCTATGGCTGCAAACCTCGCAGAGGGGTCCTTCATAGCCATCATCACACTTAGAATCCAAGCCACCTAGGCACGATTCTTTTCTTGGGCATTCATGGGGTAAAGGCATTGCGAATGAGTATTCAACCCCATAGCTGTCAAACGAAGGATTTGATGAAAGAAGATTCAAGGTAAAGTTACGATAGTAGCCCTTGTAGACATCATTATACCATTTCCACCAATAACCTGGCTTAAGAGTGAGGTAGTCATTTACACACTGTAGTCCATCTTTATCACATGGCTGACAACCCTTAAACATATGCGTGCGATGAAAGCCTTCCAGACATTTGCATGCGCGAAATCCAGCGAACGCGTCGGTGTCTGTTCCTTTAGAAAAGAGAGAAATTTCACATATCAGTAAACCTAGCATTGAACTACGCCTTTCTTTGAACGAAGAAGAGAATACAGAACGAGGAGATGATTTTACTTAAGGAAAATGATGACACTTTTGGGTTGGACTTTCAGCTTTTAAATAACCGCGAAAGGTTAAATACTCCCTTTCAATGATGAGAAATAAAACTCCTAAATGTATCTTGTTGCACTGTTGTAAATATATATTTCACTTTTACTCCTGAAATTGGTGTTTGGGTACTCGTTGACTGAACTAAACGTCATATATCAAACACTAGAAAGCGTGTTTCCGTCAGAACATAGGACTTCCTGCTTAATGAGAATTATGGGTAATCAGGGCAAACATGCCGTCAAATACAGAAATACAGCATTTGTATTGAAATCCAGTGTCATATAATTTCGGTAAAATGTAATTTTCCTGATATTTATGAATTGAAAATTGCGATACCAGGAAGAAGATTTACTTATCAAATTTGATTTTTATGCTTACCTTGAGGACATGCTGTACAATTTAATGCGTGTGTTCCTGGTTGATCATATAGGGAAACAAACGTGCCATTTGGACACTTTCTACAACCATCACTAACGAATGCTAGGGAGTCCGAAAAATAACCTCCTGCAAAATATATAGGACTTTTTTATAATGAGCTCGTTGAAAAATATGTCAAAAGTGAAGACTGTTTTAAACGATATGTTCACAAGGCTAAAAACTGAGAAACGACAGTTACAAACAAAAGCGGATATAGTTAAATCAAAATGTGTATAAAAAAGAAAGTAATAAAGGAGGGAAGGAAAGAAGGACATTTAGAAAAAAATTAAATGAAACGAAGGAACGAAGGAATAGAATGGATAACATTAATGACATTTATTCAATGAATAATATCAATTAAATGTTTTTTGTGATTTCGAGATTTTTTTAAATAAAATTATTCAAATTAAAGTTTATGGACTCATAGTTAATCGAGAGACTGGTTGTGAAACCTGAGAATTGTCTTTGTTCGATCTTTTTGTTATCGTTTTTCGGCTTTGACGGTGCACAACACAATAGACCAATATCACGCTAGCATGGCGCATTCAGCATATCGATATTAGTAAAACTACAAAGTTTTGTAAAGATTGCTAGAAAACGGACGAAGATATAAAATTTTGAAACTGAGCATTTTTACAAAGAAATGTATATGGTGGACGGGCGTACATTGCCCGTCCAGCCTCGTTTTCGTGTTTTTCCCATACATTTCTTTGTAAAAATTAGGCCAGAGTACTAAGTTTCAAAAGCTCATATCTCCGTCAGGACACAAGCAATCTTTACGAAACGTTACAGTTTTACTAATATTGATGTGCTGATTTTGATACTGGACTCTTTTCTCCATTAAATTAAATATATTTTCATGCCATGCTAGCGTGATATTGGTGTATAGATGTTGATCTTTTGTTCGAGCAACTGACCAATAGAAATGGTGCTATTAAGTTATTCAGTCATAGGGTGTGATCAAAAAACAAAAGATGTGAACGGTCACAGTCGGTTCAACATAAATTGTAGCTCCTTTGTTATCGCCATTGAAGTCTGCAAGGTTTCATAACCAGTCTCTCGATTAACTATGATGGACTGTTTTTAAAGCTTAAGTAAGACTGCCAAAAAAAAATTATCTAACGGTACAATTCTATGGACATGATTTCAAATTAAATATAACACTTTCATATCATCTCTAAAATAGAACGCTATCACATTTGCACTGCAATGTGAATAGCGGACTATCTTTGGCACGTTACCCCGTCCTCTAGCTAGAACCTTTTTTGTACACCCACATTTTCTTGAATGTGAATACATGAACATCATATATTTGTACTGTGGATAAACATGAATAAAATTTGTGATCCTCGCAGGCGCTGGATTTGCACTGGGGACTAGAGGCCCGGGTTCAATTCGCGCCCGTAACTCTTCTTTTTTTTCCCTCGAACTGGACATCATTAACGTGATTTCCTATTTTTTTTTTTTATACGTTAGCCCGAGACTCTTCTTTTTTTTCCTCGAACTGGACATCATGAATATGATTTCTTTTTTGCGTTCGTCAAAAATCCTTACGGTTATTTTTTTTTAAATATCGAACCGTGTCAGAGTAAAAACATAAGCTTACTGAAATATTGCGTTGCGTGTTAGTATTTCTTATTCACGGTTGACTCTTAGGAGCCTTTGATTTCCGATGTTTTGATTGGTCTAGAGACCATTACGTCACCTTCAAATAAGCTTACGAATAATGGTCTTCTCATGCGCACAACGGTGCAAAGTTGTTTTGCTGCAAAGACCTGCGAATAATGTTCTGCTCTTGCGCGGTTTTGTCCCGCCATCGTCCTCTTGTGTAATTGAACAAACAACCAGTGATAACACCAAAAAACAACTAAAGTTGCTGTGAACGTATTTCACCAACATTTGGAACAATGAAAAGGCGACGGAAACAACCTCTGAACATCCGCCGACGCCAGAGAACAGAATGGCCACTAAAATAGTTAAATACCAAGGTTACTGCTTCTAATAATTAATTAATTGTTATTAAACTCAGTTTTCTCAAAATATCGCGATTTGTCAGTCAATTATAACTAATATAAATAACTAATCGGCTCGCTGACAAGGTAATAAACAAACAAACTTCAGTCTTCTAATTAGTTTCTGCATTTAGCGAAACTACAACAATCGTGGAACTGGAGCAACAATCCAAAAGCACGTGGTCCGTAAAACTACATGCGCACATGGGAAGAGTCTACCTTCTATAGTTCAGAAGGAGGTCGGACACTTATTGAGAATTATATAAAGTAATGCCGACACTTTATTTTATAAACTTAAACTATATTTTCAATAAATGTTTAAGTGTAAAACAAGACAATCTAAAATCCCCACTCAGGATTGAACCTGTAACCTCAGCTAGGCTTACACTTACATAGCCTACCGTACCACAGTACCACCTACCTTCTCGGGTTGCTTGGGCCTACATTTAACTATATAAATAACCAGTTACTCCTTTATATAAGTCTCAATAACCTGTCCGACATTCTTCTGAGCTATGGAATCTAGACTCTTCCGCGCACATGCTCATTGGCTATATGCTAATTTCTCATGACCCTCGCCACTGACAAATCACGACATTTTGCTCAACCTCGTCCAATAATTGTTAATGATAATTAATAAATTAATTATTAATTATTACAATTAAATTATTATAATTAAATAATAATAAATTGTTAATGTCAATAATTGTTAATAATTATTATAAGCTAACACCATTCAAGAATTACCAGCAGGCAAGATCAGATCGTATAGAAAGGTTATACCTGGAGGACACATTTCACAATCTGGTCGCTCTGTATTTGATGAATTGACGAATGTACCAGCGGGACATGGAAAATATCTGTATGCGTTTTCCGTTGTTGACACCTTTGCAAATCCGGATTGTAGTAGCGCTCGGCGTAAGGCATCGAACAACGAGTTCATATCCAGTTCGATATATTCCTCTTCGCTGTTTCCAACTCCACTTAATTAGATCATAAAATAAAAACAAGATAAATCAGTAGGATAGGTTAAAAACAGGTAGAATTAAGCATGTATTTTAATACACTGTATCATTAGCGACTTGATAATGACCACAATAGTCACAATTTGTCTTGCCGAGATGCCAGCGGAGCTCAAAAACTGTTCATTGTTGAAGGGCGTTTATTTGAGTAGTCACAAAACAAGACTTATTTCGGTTTAAATTTATTTATAGTGTATGTCACTTAGCAATTCATTTAATTGAAATACACACCACTCAAATATGGAAACAAATATTGAAAATTGGACATAATGGGGTGAAAATCCCAACTGCAGCAGATACATTAGTTGTCTGTTTTTATTGCTAAAATAATTATAACTTTACATGTTTCATTTTTACTTCTTATAATTTATTTAGTACTTGAGGGCCACAGTTTTCTCGCTTTTATAACTATAATATTTCATCCTCGTTGGAAAAAAAGGACGGTTGAATTATTATTATTATTATTATTATTATTATTATTATTATTATTAATCATGGCCAAGCAGTTGAACTCGGGTCTTGCATGAAACAACTGCATCTAGTGTTCGGAGCGGGACCGCATGAACTCGGGACAAGTCCGACGCCCGTTAGCCCGTACTATTTGACCATGCTGCCTCGTGCTTCTATTTCATCCAAAAGTTAACTAAGACTACTTTACCTACTTTACCTTCAAGACTACTTAAACTATTTGACCACTTACAGTTGTATCCTACAGCGTACAGAATCATTCTTGTCCTTAAACGCCATTGAACCGATTTGTCCATCACTCATACTTCTGCAGAATGAATGTTGAGCGACGCTTAAACCATTTCCAGACCGGGGAGATAGTTCACACTGTATTTAACATTTATAATTTAAAACAAGCAAACTTTCTAAAATTATTAGCTAGAAAGATTTTTTGTGATGCATTTTGCCATTGGGCATTTTATAGTAACCATGTTTAGTCATCTCAACCTTCATTTTCTATATAATGCACGGTTCAAATTGAGACAAAATTTTGAAAAGTAAATTTAGCACTTTTGTATTACTTTAAGTGAAGGCGAAATTGGGAAATCTGAACAGTCAAGGTGGGACCGAGCAATTATAAAACAAAAACAAATATCTCAACTGGCAGGAGGAAGATCAGGCCCCGGTTGTTCAAAAAGTGGTCAGCGCTATCCGCCCGATAGATCACTATCCAGCGGAAAACACAAAGAATTTTGTTAATACTTATCCACTGGATAGCGATTTATCCGGTGGATAGCGCTATCCACCTTTTCAACAACTGGAGTCAGTTGGCTATTTTACAAGCGTGGCCGAGGAGTTGAACTTGGATCTACCTTGAAACAACTCCATCCAGTGGTCAACCACTGGATGGGACCACGGGACCTTTGTATTTTAAGTCCGGCGCTTTAACCTCTCGAGCACGCTGCTTCCACGCTTAAGAACTCTTGGCCAGATGCTGTCTCCAACTCTACCCAGAAGACCAAAAAAACCCAGACTGAATGAGGTTAAAGACTTACACTTTGGTAGTTAAACCATCCAGACCATCTATTGACTCTAAATCCAATGATCTTAGAGCAGTGCGTATCATGTATCTGTTAGATAGACCGAAATTTATATAAGGATAAATACAAACATTGGAAAATGATACGAAGCTCGGTGATTGTAAGAAACATTAGCAGTAACAGTTGAAGTTAGAGCATTTGAATATCTGACTGGCGTGCGGAAGCGGTAGCACCAGCGTTATGTTCCCTATATAGGAGCATTTCACTGCCAATTAACATTTGATTAACATTTCTTTATCGGTAAGCGTTTTACGGTAATATATCAGATTTCTTCAAGATTCATGTTATTTATGAATAGACCAATACAAATATGTGCTTAGCCTTTGAGTGAAAGTGAGGCTGGAGGTCGACTTTGTTTTGATACAAACCTTCCTGTTTTTCATATGTAAATCATGCTAAACAAAAACTTGTTAGCATAAGAAAAACATGATTTACATCTGAAAAGCAGAAAAGTTTGTACCTAAGTTTTTTCGTATCGGTTTGCCGTGGTGTGGACTCTTATTTACCACGGTTTACGTCCGCATGGTCAAAATGTCGTGGACTCACGAGGCGTAGCCGAGTGAGTCAGCAACAAATTTTGACCATGTGATGGCTTAAATCGTGGTAAACAAGAGTCCGCACCACGGAAAACCGGTGGGAATCTGTTTTTTACCACAATATTTAGAAATTGCGTGATGCTAGCGTCAGCACCGTTGTCTGCACTCTCATTTACCACCCGCATCGACCAATCAGATTGCGAGATTACCGGCAATTGTAGTAAAAAGGTGTATCGTATTCGAGTTAGTTTTCGCATGCTTGGAATGCTGTTATGTTATTCTTCCTAGGATTGGCGTTATGTTCAATGTTAACCTTTGGTCATAGACTTTTCAAGAATTGATTATCACGTAGTTCATCCTTTTTAGCTTTCGATGTAATTTAAAAATGCGGATTATTATGATTTCACGTCGATTTTCGTTTTCGGTGTTTTCGCAAATTATTGTTTGTAATATCATTGTTGTTTCTACCTTAGAGCAGTTTTCAACTGAGTGTGGTGAAACCAAAACCAAAGTAATTACTCTGACCAATCACAGCAGTCGTAAACAATCCAATGAACCAATCAGAGCTCGAAGCAATTACATGTCGGCGGCGCCAAGGGCGGGAAAACGCGTACGAGCAAGTCACGATTGGTTTAGGTTTTACTTCTGATTGGTCGAGAAAGTGGCGCAAGATTTTTTAGCCAATCACAAAGCGTAGCAATGAATGAAAAACCAAAGCAATTGTGTAATTACTCTTGATCCTCAACTGAAAACTGCTCTAATATTATTATATACATTAGTTAAGTTAGGTTCTAATTTTCATTGTTGTATTTCAGTTCGAACCGACATACGACGACATTTCATGATCACGACCTTGGAAATTTCGAGTATCAATTACTGTCTGCTCTATCGCCACATGAACTCTCAGCTCAATTGAACTGATTTGTATGGAAGATTAAACGTTGTTTCCTTTCTAGTCAGAAATTCTTGTCTAGTTCGTTTTATGCTACGCACTGTTCTACCCCAGTGTCGTTCATTTGGATTTTGGTTCTTCATACTCTGTCCTTGTGAGCTACACACCATCTGATATTCCTTGTCCAATGTACTGTTGTAATTAGCTTACTTAATTGTTTAATAAAAGGAGCTATATAATTCATGGCAATTTTGACGTTTTTGGGTTAAAATGACTCAACTTAAAACTAAGTACCTCCGTCGCACACGAAATGCTTTTATAGAACATTGAAAATTCTCGTGCGGGAGGTGCCTATTTTATACTAGGTACTTACATCCTCGTGCCGAACTTGCTTATTATGAACGCCTTAGATCCAACATCACTTATTTTGTTATCAGAAAGCATGCTGTAAGAAAAATGCAGGATATTTATGGAATTTTAAGCCCATAGCGTTCTGCACTAGGAGAATAGGGTAAGATCAATGCACATGGTTTTGATCCACTAGCAACTTACAGAAGTCTCAGCTTTTGAAGATTTAAAAAGGCTTTGTCGGGAATCTTAGTGATGCGATTATCATTCAGTAACCTACAAATTGAAACAAAAGAATGTGGAAATTTGTGATGTAAAAAATAACGTTAGGTTTATGATGTAACCATATCATTGCACATAAAAAGAACAAGGGCTTCTTTTGAGCGAACTCGTGAATATGGAACGCTCGTTGTACGCTTAATGAATGGCAGACCAGAGTAATTTGTAATAGTTCAAATAAAACAAACTTTTTTGCGAAATAACAAAACGATCAATTAAACAATTTTAACGTAACATAAATATGCATTGTGTGAAATAAGAGAACTGGATGAAGTAATGAGTTTGTTTTGACCGTTGATTCAGGCGTAGGGAAACCGCATGTTTATTATATGTGACCGTGAATGACAAAACTTACACTAACGCTTTTCCGTTAAACGGGTAAAAATAAACGGATTGTAAACGGATAGTAAACGGCTTATTCAAGCGTTTAAACGGTCTCGGATAGGTAAAAGTATTAAACGGTTGAACAAAGTCCAAAAACGGATAGCTTAAAACGGTGGAACAAAATCATTAAACGGATAGCATAAAACGTTAAACGGTTGAACAAAATCATGAAACAGGTAGCTTAAAACGTTTAAATGGTTGAACAGAAACGTCAAACGCAAGGACTGCGAGCTGGGACAATAATTATTGCTATCCAAGAGTCCGTACCTCATCTTGCTGTTCCAGACAGCAACATGACTATTCTTGAATCGCTGTAATCCAAAACGGCACAGTGACTGTTCAGCCAGCCACAATACCCAGCAAGTTCAACTAAACGCTCGCAACCCGTTGAAGTTTCGAAATGCAGCTATTTCAATTAACGTTGTCGGATGAAAGCTCAAAGCCAAGACCGCAATGTAGCATGGGTAGATGTAAAAAGCCATCCAAGATTCCGGTTGTCAGTGTCGGTGCCCTAAAAACGTTTGCCTTCATTTTTTAACGGAGGGAAACAAAAACAGACACGAATCATGTATTGCCTTCGAAACGTTCCTTTATTTAACAGTGTGGAGAGATAAATAAGCGTGTGGGTTCAGTTTTTATGATCGGTGTTAGCTTTTGGAGCAGTCAAAGAATTGAGAAAACAAATTTAAAACATAACGTCACCCAGTTCTCAATAGGTACTTGTGCTACGCTGACATGCTTTTTAATTAATTGCACAATATAAACAAAATTTGGTTTATTCTTCCGAGCTCGAGAGCTTGCTCGCAGGCTACACATTTTAAAACAACATTTATAGTGCTGTAGCGTTTACCTAAGTCTTGAAAAATCCATATGAAGTCCGCAGATCGGTTTTAATTTTCCATACTGAGGTTGAAGTAAAGAATCGACGAGTAAACAGATTTAAAACTTAACATCTTCAAGTTTTCTCTCTTATCTTAAACAATACATACCTGTGTCACGCTAAGACGTGTTTTCAATTCATCGTTTTCGATACAAAATTTGGTTTATTTGAACTTATACATGTACCAATGGCAACTAAACTTCGCACACCCGTGCGTAGCTATAATCTTACATAATCCTTATGCACTGGTCAGCGGAATTACAAATAAAAGTATGCAGCAAATAGAGGGAAGGAAGGAAGGAAGGAAGGAAGGAAGGAAGGAAGGAAGGAAGGAAGGAAGGAAGGAAGGAAGGAAGGAAGGAAGGAAGGAAGGAAGGAAGGAAGGAAGGAAGGACGGACGGACGGACGAAAATAGTGAAAATTTGCATATTTGTCCCCGTATTTGTCATCTCTTCACGTATCCACGAGTTAAAAATCAAAAACCGTCTTGCAAACAGGAATAATTTTAAGTGATAGCTTTCTTTATCGTTTGTCTCACGACGCAGTCACGTTAGACGTGGACCGCGACGTTTCGACCGGGCACTTTCTGGGATCTGAAAATGTGTGTTTCTTCGTGCCTGCCACATATAAATACTTCCAATTTCACGCTGAATGGCGAGGTTGGCTCAGTAGTGTAGTGGTAAGACATCTGACCGGTACTCAGGAGACCCGGTTCGATTCCTGGTTGAACCACATTTTCACTCATTTCTTTGCTTTGTTCTTAGAAATCACTGTGAATCACCTTCTGAAGGGAAAAAGTTGGTGATCCAAAGATAATGAGGCAGTTAGTTGATCAATTATTTCCCAGCCAAATGTCATCCTACTTATCATATGTTGAGGCAAATATACTGTGAATCGCTGATCAATTGGGCTAAGTGATGCGATCCTAACTACAGAAAATGTGTGTCTCTTCGTGCCTGCCAAATATAGGTACTTCCAATTTTACGCTGAATGGCGAGGTTGGCTCAGTAGTGTAGTGGTAAGACATCTGACCGGTATTCAAGAGACCCGGGTTTCACTCATTTCTTTGTTGTTACGATTTCTTTTCCCACACACATTAACAGTTAATGGTCAAAACATCGCAATCTACATCTTAAGTGAATACATTGCAAGACAAACGATAAATAAACGTTGTGATTACTTTGTTACACCACGACAAACAACCGCATTTTTTGACATCAATCAAGTTTTTCCATTACTTACAAAAACTCGAGATCTATAAGGTTGGCAAACGTTTCATTTGTTATAGAGCTGATATTATTTCTGTTTAATGCTCTGAAAGGATAAACACAAATACGTAAGAGTTACAACAAAGTCGTTACATATTTGGTAGTTATCAAGGTAAACGAGTCACTGAACTTGAACTTAAAGGCGAGCCTGCGGCATAAACGGGCAAATCCCCACGCGGAATCTAATACAAATGAGCAAGAACAATAGATTTTGCTCATTTGCATGAGTTGGACAGTCCAGCCGCCTTTTATATCGCGGGTTTGGCTTTAACTGTGGCTATAGCCTGTTCCAGGCGTTCAGATAGTGTGAAAAGCGCGAATAGTTGGGGGGGGGGGGGGGGGGGGGCGCGAAGAAAAACGAGCGAAAAACGCTTTTCTTCGCGCCTTCCCCAACTATTCGCGCTTTTCCCACTATCTGAACGCCTGGAACAGGCTACTGTGGCTAATGAAATTCTTTTCAGACGAGTTTGGCTTACATATGCGTTTTACAATACAATACAATACAATACAATACAATAAATTACAAATCTATATAATGCAATTCAATGCAATGCAATATAATGTAAATGCAATACAATGCAATCATTAATATTACTAAAAGTCGATGATGTAGTGAGTGCCCATCCAATCGCTCGAGCACTAGGCCTGTTTAAAAATACTCGACTAAGGAGTAAATTTGTTTAAAAACGAAATATATTTAGCCATAGTTTAGTTCGGTTTAATTTAAACTTCATTAACCTACAACTCACTTTGTGCACAAAAGTGCACATAACGAGCTCTAGAACTTTAAATGTTTGATGATCAACCATGCCACGTTTTTCGTCACGTGTTCACACTTAAATGCAACCGACGGTGTTATCTGTACATATATTTTCATAACAGTTATAGATATGAGGTTACCTAAATTCGCCGATCGCTCTGAGGAAGAGTTAGCGCTCGAAACGTCAGCTTTAATATCTTTTAACCGTGGCTAATTTGCCTTTAGTTATCAACTCGTTTGATAAAACCAATTTCCATACTTAAGTTTTTTTTTACAGGAAATTGTACTAGCTATAGTCAGTTAAGTATAGTTCCCTGTTTTCTCCATATTTTTCGGTTTTCCTCCCTCTACAAAAAAAAAACATTCTTTATTTCCATCCTATCGAGTAGCCAAAGGCAAACAGTGAGGCAGTCAGTCAGTTGCCTTTTTCAATAAAAGTGCTACTCTCGTTCTTTCTATTTAACGGTTAAAAGGTATGTCTGTTATCCACAATTTCCTAATGAGAAAACATCGATGACTGAGGTAAAGAGGTTACTACTTATTTACTAGCTATCCTCTGATACCTCTAGGTGATTGATTACTTAATTATTTGTCCAACACTTTGTCCGGCTACTTAACTTAATTTTTAATTAGTTACAGAACAAATATTACTTACAGAAATCTGAGTTGGCTCAGACTTTTCAACAGTCTATCAGGAATACGTTCTATTTTGTTGCTTGATATATCCCTTAAACGAAGATTATTAATGCTTAAACATACTTGCAATAATGATATAAATGTTAGCCTATTCGATCTTAATTGGGGTCATTGAAACAGCAACAACACAAAACAATTTTACATCCGTATGGTTATATCCGCACAACTTTTGCGAATCAGAGCCCGCTTGCATGAAATAATAAGATAGGCGGAACTCTTGGAAGAGTGAGTATAAAACGAACAATTGTCGGACCAAACGAAAAGGCATGTGACCGTGACTATTAAATTGTGTACTGTAATGATCCAGTGATGGGCTATTATACTCATCTACAAGTTACACGTAAACACAAGTCAAAGTAACTGTATTAGTCTTTAGGTGGTTGATTATTAACGGCACAGACTGTACTCACATTAAGGGACACTTCTCATTGCCCCGAAGGTATCTCCGGAGTAGAGGTTCCACTGTATTCTTTTCGCTTAAAAAACCTTTCCCAACACCATGACAATTGAAACAATTATATTTTCTTAAGGCTCGGACACACGGTGCAAATTTTCTTGCAACGTTCCCCGCAACAAGATTTTTTGGGGGGTGTCACCCGATGCAATTTGTTGTGCGCAACGTCGCAAAAGTAGAACTCGATTCTACTTCTGCAACCGTTGCGCGCAACGCTGCAAGAGAAGTTGCGCCGTGTGTCCGGACCTTTATGCTGTCTGTTCCAACTCACAACTCCAGTAGATGGATCATCGATCCGATCACCTCAGGGATTTACTCAACTGATTATCGCTCAATGTTCTGTGTGAAACATAAGACGAAAAGATATCAGAAGTTTTTCTATGGTATTCCAGGAGTTCACTTAAGTCGATCCTGTTCGTTGTACTAGAATGCTTATTAGTGAGTGTCGTAAAGCCAAACCATCACATCAGATACAGCAACGCAACCATCGTAAGTACGAATAACAAAGAACTGATTGCAACTGGTTTTGATTACACATCTTGTCGAAACCAATTACTTGCAAGTTACTTTCGAAACTGAATCGACAATCTCAATATCTGTATTGTGTTTAAATATACTTACAGAGTTATCAAGGATGTGAGGTTACTCAAGGCGTTGGCAGCAATTTCCTGTAGCTGATTCTTGCCTACCTCACTGTTTTGCGAAAAAAAAAACATTTGTAAAGTCAGTTTATAGACATTAAATTGATTCAGACGCTTTACAAAAAGATTCAAATGAGCTCGATAAATTGGAGATTATCTATAAGATTTACAATTTACAATATTTACAATTCTTCAAGTCTGCCATTGTTTGAAAGAAGTCCATCCTCGAGAAAGGAAAGCTTGTTTCTCGCCAAACTCCTGCAACAATCAAGGTGCTAATTAATCCACAAAAAATACTTTTCTGACGTGAAAAAAATGTTACACTAGAAAATGCTATATAGAAAAGTCTATTATTCACGCTGTGAGTGCTTTCATGCTTAAAGTTTTCTACCAGACAATGTTTGCTAACAGAAATATTTTACGCTACTTACAGCCTCCTTAGTTCTTTAAGATTCTTGAAACTGTCCTTTGCGATGTTTCTAATCTTGTTGTTTAAAAGAAACCTGATAAAAACACATTACATAAAAAATTGCTTAGCAAATGAGGTAAATAAGGACTTTTGTGAAGATAACTTGCAGCTAAACTGCAGCTTGATATCTTGGTTTTCGTCGCCGGCATAAATGACAATCTGATGTACCGTGTTGTTCACTGTGCACTTGATAAGGTAAAAACTAAATGCTTGTTGAAACACCTGTTCAAGTAAACAGTCAGAATAACTTTAGCGTTTAAATAAATGTCATAGAAAATTTCTGACATATGTAATTGATCTATTCTTTTTAATAAACGGTTTTCAACTTTTTTCGTTAATTGCTAATTATACCTTGAATTTTTAGTAGGGTGGGATTAAATTGTGTCTGTATGCTTCTCATATTAGGAAGATTAAATATGTGTGCGTGGATATTTAACTAATATAATATACACACCCAATTACAGAAACATTGTCACAGAAAATATGAAATGCTAAATAGGAATTAATCAGTTAACTTTTTATTAATGATATTCACAGAGGACAAAAGTAGAGAAATTGTTAAGAAATAAAAATATATATATATATTCATTCCTGAAATAATAATTGTTTCATTTATTTGATAGAAATTTTGTTTGAAAAAAATATCTGTTAAAAAAGTGATGTAAGCAAAATAATAATTATGCAAATATCATTAAGGTAATAAATCCTTTTTTGTATTTGGTATTTTCTGTGACGTTTCTGCAATTAGGTGCATATTCATACATACAAACATACATACATACATACATACATACATCCACACATACCTACATACAAACATAAAATTTAGGTATGAAGTCATACATATATGTTTTTATATTTTAGTATTATGTATCTCATGTACGAAATTAATTATTTCAAAAAAGAATTTTCCTAAGAGTTTTGAAATTGTCTGAATGAGTTGAGAAACTCACGCGACCATTATATTTTTCAAAATTGTGGGCGTTAATCGAAATTCATATATGTTTAAATCGTATGCCAACCCTGGCTCTCAAAATAACAAACGTTAGAATATCAGTATTGTTAAGCTTTGACGACCTTGTTTCCATCTTCACCAGCGCGTCGCGTATCTTCGGGGCAGATGTTTTTCGCGCACTCTCGATTGATTTACTAGCTCGAATATTGCTGAGAGAAAAATGAGACTAATCGTATTCTATCCTGCGAGCAAGCTCTCGGGGCTCAGGGTTTGGGTAGTTTCTTGGTGTTGCGGATGGTGTGATCACCAAATGACGTAAAACAAAAGATACAAAAGACACTGAACAATACCCACACCACAACACAAAAGCTAACCAACAATGGCTTCCGCAACACCAAGAAACACCCTGGTTTGGGAAAGGGGGAAAGGGAAACAATCTCGCTCCTCTCCCTCCTCCTCCCCCTCCCCCTCCACCTCCCCCTCCCCCTCATCCAAACCCCGAACCCGGGCCCGAGAGCTTGCTCTCAGGCTAATCGTATTATATTTTTAGTGAATATGAAACGAAAAATCTTACAGGCTCTCCAACGACTTCATCTCGTCAAATATACCAGATTCAATTACTTCTATCAAGTTAGTACCTAAATACCTAATTATAAGGATAGAAGGGAGAACAAAAAAAACATATAAGTTTGTTGCATTACAAAAAAGATATGAAAAACACTATACAACGTTTCCTAAAAGAATAGTCGTCTTTTCGAGTGAAAAAAGAACGGGAGTCGACAGTCGGGGAATGGGACTCTGATCAGAGATTTCTGAGAAAATTGTCAAATGACTGTCTTATGCCAGTCAAGCACTTTCATAAAAATACAGGTTCGAATCCCATGAGAACGCATTACAGCCAGCAAAAGATGACAACAATGCGTCACCTTAAGCTACAGTTATTAAATTATCGCTTCGTTGATCCTTTTTAGGACATGTCAGGTAATTCTCCTTTTCGTTGAATAAAATGTAAGTGAGTAGAACTTACAATTCCTTCATTAGCTGTGGTCCTTGAAATATACCGCCTGGTAACACCTTGATTTTGTTATCTGACAAATCTCTAAAGAATAATAATAAATAAACAAATAAGATAAAATAAGCTAAATAAAAATAAGAAGAAGAACGCAGGATTAAACTTTATATTAAGATCCCACAGGTCACGGTCATGTTTCTTCGTAGCAAGCGTCACGGATTCGTGACATACCTTGTCTGCCCTTTACTGGCCAATCAAATCCAACCAAAGCTTGTCACGTGCCCGTCACGATATGGATATGGCCATTTAGGTCCGTTAAAACAGAAAGGTAAACTTCGATTGAAACTTAGCGCTGGATGAAAATCGTACTGCTTTGATACTTTTCAGAATTTAGGGATGACTTAAGCTGACATAACTCTCAACTTGAAGCAAAGAAAGAGCATTGCCCGAGAATTCTGCTAAAAGCAAGTGTTTGTTTATTAACAAACTCAAACAGTTGTAGATCTTGGAGACATGGAGTGCACAGAAACATTATTCTTACTTAGGATTTAGAGTCATTTATAGTTTCTGTGTATATATAAAATGACTTTCAATCAGGTGCCACATATTTTCGCTCGGTGGCCGATTATTTGTGTAAAATAACCTGTTGTTAACTGTTAAAATAAGAAATTAATCTAGATCTGAGATATAGCTGAGCAAACTACAATCATGATGTATCTGTAGATTAAAAAATAATTGGGCCACTCGAGAAAAAAGTTATTTTTTTAACAGCGACGGCAATGTTCGTAATTTATTCTGGTCTCAGCGGCATAAAACAAGTACCGACCACGTGAAACTTAAGGTGTTTCCCTCCAGTTTCCATGCAGCCGCACCGACCATTTTTAAGCGGCCGTTTAACTAACTTTCCTTCATTGAATTAGTATGAAATTTACACAAAATATTGTACAAAGTTTGAAGTTTATAAGAGTGTAACAATTTTGTAAATCGGATTTAAAATTGCGGAGATAAACGAGAAACATTGAAATCGCTTGAGTCTAATTTCCGAGCGATTGCGATAGCATCTAGAAAAATCAAAACTATTATGATAAACTATGACATATGGCAAACGAAATATCTAAAAATTAGAAACTTTTGTCAAGCCGATTTTGAGTAAATCAGAAAAATATTTCGAACTTTACTATTTTATTTGACCATGTTGCAATGTTTTAATCAAGATGAAACTTCGAGACAATGTTGTTCATATTATAAAGAAACGACCATAAAAGTTTAAAAAAATCTATCTCGCGGTTTTTGAAATATGTAGAAAAGTGCTAAAACTACAATATCAAGGACTCAGTCAAAAAACTACGGTTTCCTATTGAAAATCGATTCTCCAAAACTAAACCGAGAAACGCTTTCAAACTTTCATAGTTTCATCTCATACACTAAACACACATTTTGGCATAAATTTGAGATTGAGAAATTAAACTTTTGTAAGCTTAATTGAGGAACTTGTAGATGTGCTCATACACATGCAAAATCACAAGTTCGAAATGTTTTTCTGATTTACTCAAAATCGGCTTGACAAAAGTTTCTAATTTTTAGATATTTTTAGATATTTAGTGAAAGAAGCCAAGAGTTTGTAATGTTATAAAAGAGTAACAAATAAACAACTTCGCTAAGTCTCAGATCTGTGCAGTAGCCCGTTGTTGAATTATTCGCCGAAGCATTCGACTCAAATTTACAGAGCTTTGTATGGAAATGCCATCTTGGTGTCCCTCCGAGGGACACCAAGATGACCGCCGGAAATCAATAATAACATCTGGACTTCACTTTCGTTCTGAAAGCGATTATTTTTCTCATGAACTACTATACATTCACATACACTGGTCTCTTAATACTTTACTTATCCAAAGTGCTAAAAATCACGCGGAAAGGCCTTTCTTTCATAGGATAGAGCTTTGTCAGACTTGTCACGGACGCTATGTTGCTCTCACGTAGGGTGAAAGGTCAGAAATTCAAAATGCTGTATTTTCAATGCGAAGGACGCTACCGCGCTGGAAACTTGTAAAAAGATATATTTTTAAGTTATCTTTAACCTGGTGGACATATAAACTCAGAAGACATTGCGATTCATGATGTTCGAATTTGATGACGTCACGTGCAAACCAAGATCAAAACCAGCCTAGTTGCTGATTGGGCTACCCTTGGTAAATAAACGGTTTACGTACACTGTATTTTACTTGTTTACTTAATAATAGGTTAACTATCCCTACCAGTAAATAATACTTGTAGTCTGTAAAGCGAAAATTTTATGGAGAGGTTTGCCAAGAAAAGGTACTCATGAAACCACTTACACGCGAAGGTGTATAAGCCCATACTTCGTTGATAACGAGAAGTTATGGTCCGGTATACTGTCCGGTATACTGTCCGGTATACTGTCTGGTATACTGTCCGGTATACTGTCCGTTATACTGTCCGGTATACTGTCCGGTATACTGTCCGGTATACTGTCCGGTATACTGTCCGGTATACTGTCCGGTATACTGTCCGGTATACTGTCCGGTATACTGTCCGGTATACTGTCTGGTATACTGTCCGGTATACTGTCCGGTATACTGTCCGGTATACTGTCCGGTATACTGTCCGGTATACTGTCCGGTATACTGTCTGGTATACTGTCCGGTATACTGTCCGGTATACTGTCCGGTATACTGTCTGGTATACTGTCCGGTATACTGTCCGGTATACTGTCCGGTATACTGTCCGGTATACTGTCCGGTATACTGTCCGGTATACTGTCCGGTATACTGTCCGGTATACGAACTTAATGAAATTACTTACAGTTCTCTTAGTTTTTTCAGATTGTTGAAGATTCCGTACTGCAACCTGTGTATCTTGTTCGAGCCCAAATCACTAAAACAAACGAAGATATTGTTTTAAGTTCATCGCCGGTTTTTGAAAAAACAATATATAATTGCTTTATTTGATCAAATGGGCAGCTTGTGAAGCCGTAACCAGCTACTTGTTTTCTGGACGCCTGCGATTCATTCAAGACGGCATCTTTAATTTTCTTTTTCTATTTTTTTTAGTCCTCGGACGTTCAAGGCGGGGGGGGGGGGGGGGAGGGGAGTATATGCCAACCCCCTTATTTCACGGCGGGGGAGGGGTGGCTTGGGGATAAGATTGTTTGTACTTCTGATCAAATCTGAGGTTTACCCAGAAAGTGCCGAAATGTATTACATCTAAGACCTGTAAACTATAACCGAATTATAAAAAAAAAATAACCTTGTGTAAGCCTATTTTTTCACCTAAAATAGGTTTGAAAGCCTTGAAATGGCTTGAAACATTTTTTATTATTTTAGGTTACCAATTACTTGACCTTGCACTACTCTAAGTTATCGGGCATCTATTGACTGATTTCCAGCAAAGTGTTATGAAATGTGTTTGAAGGATGAACGAACAACAGCGAAAGTTAGGAGGTGAAAAAAAATCAAACCTAATATTTTAGTGGTAAAATATCAATTGACAAATTAATAAATCCATGAAAACGTGCGCATGGATGAATAAATGGAATTAGGAGAGACCTGCATTACCGGTAGGTTTCCCTATATCTAGTTGGAATTGAAATTGTGCAATGCGTAGGTTGTAGGAAAAGGAAAATTTGGTGAACAAAGTCAGGTGAAAAATATCCTCGTAGCACGCACCCCAATTTCGCAATTTGAACGCATGCCACATTTGTTTTGAATCCGGACCATCGCACCAAATTTGCTCCTCAATAATTCTGGGAAGAAAAGGTTAATCCACAAATAAATTTTGTATTCAACCACTGCATCATTTGCCTTTCTCGCTGCTTATCCTTTCGTTCGTTTGTCTTTCTTGGACGAATGGCATGGCCTTAGCCAATACAAAACATGATGCGAAGTTTGTATTCTCATTTTTTCCAAGAAACGTAGCCAACGATAATACTTACAGATGCGTCAGGGACTTTAAACTGTCAAAGATACCGGCAGGTAGACTCGCAATCTCATTTCTTTGTAAACTACTACAAAAAAGAGACGAAAGAAGTTTAATGTCACCTGATTAAGACATGTGATTGAAAAAATATGGAATCAAAAGCAATTGCCACATTGTATTAACTGTCAGGATTCTAAACAACTGACCAGTAGAAGATAGCGGGCTCATTACGGGGTATCGAGATTTGATGTATTGAGACAAAAAGTTAACGATAAAGCTAAAGAAGGATATAGTATTTAGTAAAATATTAAGTTTTTTAAAATTATTACAGTGGTACAATAGGTACATGCTCATCAGATTGAGTAATTTGTAAATTTAAATAAACGTGTGGAAAACAAAATGCGAAAATGAATACAAAATAACAGGCTATAAAAATATAAAGAACCAGCTAATATGAATGTAATTTTATGCAGTTAATCCAACCCCAACCAAGGAAAAAGAAAACTAATGCATTTATTTTGGGGTAATAAATTATAAACGATAAGTAATTATAAGTTGGATATAACTTACAGCCGAACAAGTAAGAACAGATTCTGGAATGTCTCATGGTAAAGTTCCTTAATATTGTTTCTGGTAACATCTCTAAAGAATATGAACAAGTAGGTTAAGGCACTAATTCAGTATATTTATTTATAATAACGTAAAGTACATTATATAATTGAGTTAATATATATTCAATAAAATGGTCTAATTTCACGGTCAAGTTCCTTAAAAGATTTTATGCTGCCTTTTTCTACCGGAAATGTAGGATTTGTAGGTAAATATAACACACCGATACTCACGAGGCGGTATGCACGTCTCGGAACACCTCACAGGATTGTATGAGAAAACAATAGAACAAGCAACAGAACGATGGACCCTAGGCTTGAAAACAATACACGTGCGTGATGACCAGGTCCAATGAAATTAGAGGTTCTGAAGAGGTGCGTGGCTATTGCTCATTATTACAACGTGGCGGAGAATGATGTAGAGCAAAGTTTCTCTCTCTAGGAAACAACACGACCGCAGAGAAACCAAGGCTCAAACCGTCGACCTTCAGATCGAAAGACCAACGCGGTAACCACTACACCACCGCACCTCCATTACTTCATATTGGTGTTCTTTAGGAAATCAAAATGCCTTAAGAGCCATCTCGTGAATACGAAACAACGCAGGGTTAAGTCCACAGATTGGATTCTATTTTCAATACTGAGTTTGAAGTCAAAGAATTGATGAACAATTAAAACAGATTTAAAATGATTAAAATATATTGTGTGAAACGAGACTGTCTAGGCAACTGGATGACGTTATTACACTGGGGAATTAAAAAAAATGCTACAGCAATAATCTTTTAATATGCTTTAATGTGACAGCGCGATGCTGTTAGTGAGTTTCACATGTGCTAGTCAATACTTGGCTGTGTAGCCGCGCGATGCGGTTCCAGTCAAGACCCACAAATTGACCCTTGCTCACCATAGAGTCTCCAGTAGCTCAGTGGTTAGAGCATCCGACTAGATCACGGAGGGTCGTGGGTTCAAATCCCATCTGGGACTCGGATTTTTTCCGAGTCTTAATTTCTCCTTACATTTAATATCTTAACATGTAATAAACCGTGGAATTAAAAAAGGCTTACAGATGATGGAACGAGTGAAAATTTACATATCTATCCCCGTATATTACATCTCGTTCAACGCTTCGCGTATTCACGAGATAAAAATGGGTATTATAACTTACAGTTGTTGTAAGGTAGTCAAGTTTGTGAAAATATCTTTTGGTAGTCGTTGAAGTTGATTGAAACCTATATCCCTGAAAACGTAACAAAATACACAGTAAGCAATTTTCAGTTGTTGAAATGTAAGTAAGTAAGTAAGTAAGTAAAGAGTAATACATATGCTGGACCTTTCTCGACCAATCTGACGTTAAAAAAGTATCGAGACTTTTCCGCATGCATTTTCCGCGCTTGGCCCCGTCTTCACGTATTTGCTTTCGAGTCCTGAGTTCTCTTAAGCCATATGAGTAGAGCTATCTACCTCACCTTTGCTAGGGTAATGTCTTGTACGTTTACATATCTCAAGCTTTCTATGAGTGTTTTAAAAAATCGGCCACTCCTGTGGTCAAAATTCATCTCGAGTGGATGTGTCATAATTTTCTTTACCAATAAACAGAGCTCACCCAAAGCAATACTCCTGGCCAACAGTAATCGATATTAGTTTAAGAGACAAGGAACATGATGAGTATACAATATCATCATCATCATTATCGTTGTTCCTTTCCGCGCCAAGTGCCGCATAGGGCGCGAACAGAAGATCCCCATTCTGGCTTGCTTTTAGCTAACTGTATCTCAGCCCAACACTTCCAACCAAATTCATTCCTTTCTTTTTCCGCCATTCTTCGCCACGTGTGCATTGGTCTGCCTTATAGCTTAAGAGAACTCAGAACTCGAAAGCAAATACGTGAAATCGGCGCCAAGCGAACAAGTTCCGATACCTTTTTTAACGTCTGATTGGTCGAGAAAGGAAAGCGTGTGTATTTTTTTCTTCCAGGCGATGTCCAACTCAAATATATATACAAATATATACAATGCTAAAATTCATACCAAAGTAAATAAAACAAAAATAGAGCTGGCAAAGCATTGAATTATATTTATTGATCGCGAAAAGCTAAATAAAATTATAAAATTATTACCAGCTGATATAAAGGTGAATCTATCACAATAGCAAGATAATGATTTACTTACAGGATCTGCAAGCTAGCTAGTGTCCCAAAAATACTTGAAGGAAGATCACTTATTTTATTCGTTGTGAGGTATCTGCAAAATTCATGCAGCAGTTTTACAAGTAATCAATAAAAAAGGCCGAAAATACCTGATAGAAAAGTGTCTTTTCAACTTACAATTCTCGGAGTTCCTCAAGATCAAAAAATACATCTGAGGGGATCTGGCGTATTTCATTCCACCCAAGATCTCTAAATAGTGAACAAAGAGAACATTTTCACTGGGTCTCTGTGTATGCTTACATTATCAGCATTGTATTAGAAGATGAAGAGCGATTACAATTTGGAAGTTATTACTTGATTTCAGATTGTCACCGTTTTGCTTCTCTGTCTCGTTGTAAGTAAGAATTACCTCAAAGGGCCCCAAGTATACAAACCTCTAGAGGTAACAATTATATCACATTCAGCCTGACTTGACTTAAAGGTCACATTTTATTTTTGACTTAAATCTTCATAAAATAAAACTACACTACGGCGAGTCAAAGTATTGCACAACTGTTTTCTCGAAGGCGCGATCAAAGTGTTACACAGTGAATTATCATTTTACACCCTAGTGTCCCGATTTGAAGACACAGAAGCTATATAATTAATGAAATGGATTTTACTCGAATTATTAGTTTAACAGATAATAAGTGCAAACATCCTACTCAATGCTCGCATTTTTTCTCGCCTCCAACTCGTAAAATATCCGCGCGTATTATCTGTTAAACCATCGAATAAGGTGTATGTATTTGCACTCGTTGTGGCGCGCATTTGCACTCTAAAATGCTATGTCGTATTTGAAATTTAACTAATTTACGTAAATATTTGCCTTCATACCTATTCAATTTTACAGGTTTTATTGTTAAATATGCATGGCAGGCAGACGAGGTGTATTTAGAGACAGCTGATAAACTTTAGGTGGTTTTATTCCAGAACATTTAACATTAACAGTGATACCATACTCACAATATTATTAATGTGCTCATGTATTTGAAACTGTTCACAGGAAGTTCACGAATCTTGTTTTCCCGGAGGATCCTACCCAACAAAAGATCATTTATTTAATGACTTGGTGTTTCTCTTATAATGATATGAATTAAAAGTTGAATGATACCAAAGCATATTTTTCGAGGAAGCCTTAACTAAAGCCTAAAGGGGGTATTTTCTCAAGAAACTGCAGGTAATGAAATAAATTAAAATCCACACAATTATATCTATTTAATGTGGTTGTAGTGGGACGAAAAACATATTTGTATTGTCGGTATTGAACTGGAACTAGCTTCCAGTCGAGGCTCATGCGGGACAATCTTTTCAAATGCAAATATTTTTAATTAATGCATGAACTTCCACGGCAAGCTAGTCCCAGTTCAATACCGAGAATACGAAAATGGTCTATTATGTGTCAACTGGAAACATAAAAGTTTCCGAAAAGTTGCAGTAAGAGCTGACGCAGCTATATCGATACTTGTTTCATAAAAAAGATCTATAACAGTAATTGTAGAGTAAGAAAATCTAGTTAACTTACATGTCTGTGGTAATTGTAGGTGCACACTTGAAGATGTCTTCGGGAGATGAATGCATACAATGAAAGTCATTCGCCGCAAACGTCTCATCGTCGCCTAAAGGGCGACCAAAACCAGTGCACTGACTGTCGCAATCTAAATAATGGAACAGAGAACAGTGGAGTTGCGATGTTTAAATTCAAGATAATACACGGGTTGGCGGACAAGAGAAGAGAAATTTTACATCTCCAAACAGCCAAGTACTATTCTGTTTATTATATGAACGATTCCAACTACGAAGTATTACACAGTTTTCTGAAGATTTTCTGAAGAATTCCGAAGATTTTCTTAAAATCTCCGAATACTGTCTGAAGGTTGTAACAAGGTATCCGATCACTGTCCGAAAATTTCTGAAGATTTCCGAGGAAGACCCGTATATGTTTCGATTGTAGACCAACTCTTTTTTTTTTTCTTTTTTTTTAGCTCGTTTGACATTTAATAAGCGCAAAAATGATAGCTAACGTGAAGACATTGATATCTTCACATGTGTCGAGATTATGTACTTATTGACTAAGTGGGAGGGCCGGATGGGAAAATATTTGGCTCGAGGTCATGGCGTACGGACCGAGCGCAGCGAGGTCCGTGCGCCATGACCGAGAGCCAAATATTTTCCCATCCGGCCCGACCTAACTTAGTCAATAAGTATTTTATCATATGACCAATTTGGAGACAAAATGACTTGAAATTTTAACGCGCGAGGCCGTGCGCTTTGGTAGTAGGGCCGTACGCCTTTTTCCGGCCCCGCTCGCGCAAATGCGTACGGCCCTCATACGGGACTTTCATCAATGGTTTTGCAAAGAAAAGGTTCGCAGGGCCGTACGGGTCATATGATAAATGAGGTTATTGTATGCATGACACACTTGACATCGGAAACAAAGTGCGATTTGCTCATGTTGTTTCTTTAGATATTTTGTTCCACCATGTTTTCTCCATCAGGTTTTGACTTAAACAAATGCACCACTGCATTTATTGGTCAACCAGTACCAAAATCAGTTTCGGTGTAACCTTCAACAGGAGTGTTTTTTGTCTGGAGCGATATTACTGAAGTAATCTCCTGCCATCCTTGGTTAAATTGTCTTGATTTTGGTCTATTCTAGTAGCACTTAAGTAGCTGTTACACGTAACAGTTTTTCGTGCAACTTGTCTCACAAAAAACATTGTTGCAAGTTGCACGCACGATTTTTACGTGTAACACCCCTCGTTGAATCGTTTTCTACTTTCTGCAACAACTTTCTGCAAGTTGCACTACTAAAATATGTGTAACATGGCTCTTGCAATTTGTTTTACCACACTTATCACAGCCCTGGTGTGGGGGACATATGCGTCATTTTTCAACTTACACTTTTTTTCTTCGCGAGACAGGTTGCATGGCAATTATAACGTGTAACGTTGTATGTGCAATTTACAACAATTTTTGTTTGCACGAAAAGTTGATACCTGTAACAGCAACTTAAGGTGTTCGACTTTGTTGGATGTTGGCTGGGCAATCTGATTCGCCAGTAGCCATGATAGTAATATGTTGTATAAATGTCGTATAACGGCAAATAACCAGGGAATACAATCAAACAATTTTAAATTATGGATAAATCTAAAAATGGTTTGCCAGACGTTTCAACTTTCAAGACGAAAAACAAAACACTAGAGTACAATATCAGTAACAATTATTTTAGGGTGCCCTCCCATCTAGATCAAATAAGAATTAGTGAATAAAACATCAATGAAAGTTTCCCTTATTCTTGAGACGTTTTCGAGTCGGTCGGCCATTTTGAATTATTAAGATACATATTCAACTACCATGAGGTCTGGAACCAAGATACCTTCGGTTACCGTAAGAAGGATTAGATCAGGGACGAAACTTAAATGACAGCTTGCGAAAATCTCGTTACTATGGAGTCAAATAACTTCATAACTTTAGTTTCTTTAATGAGTTTTAAAAGAAAAGACTAATGGAACACTACAATTGTCCTTTTAAAATATTTAAGCTGACGATATATAAGTAATGTAACTAGAGTGTCGTATTGTAAGAAGTGTAAGTACTGCATTGTAAGTAGTGTGAGTATTCGTATTGTACGTATTGTATATAAGTAGAGTAGCGTATTGTAAGTAGTGTAAGCATTTGCATTGTAAGTATGCGAGTATTGTATTGTACGTATTGTAAGTAGAGTATCGTATTGTAAGTAGCGTAAACATTGCACCTAAGTGGCTTAAATATCATATTGTAATTAAATGTGAGTATTACATTAAAAAAAACTTTACGCGAAAATGGGTTTCAGTTGTGACAAGGTAAGATGTTGAGCCAAATATCTGCGAGCTAATTTTGTCAAAACGTTGATAATTGTGAAATATTTTGGTCTCGTTTTCAGATGCTCGTTCGTGGTGGGTGTTGCCGCCTTCCGGCAGAGGGTCACGGAAGAAACATTTGCAAATATTTGATTGGTAGATTTGTACGGAACGAAAATTGAAGCTTCATAAAATCTACTTTTTAAATCTGCAACGTTTTTCTTCGCATAGCTTGCGTCACTATTTTTAACGAGAACTTTTATGAAAAACGATTTGAAAATAATCACTAAATCTGGGCACCCATTCTGTTAACTTGAACTTTTCTTCGGGTAATAAAAATACAGTGAACTTTTTCTACCACCATATATTAAAGCTTTAATCGAATTTTGTCTATTTAACTTATATACCAGGAACGTTTTAATTCAACAGTAACTGCAGATTTTTATCTTATTATAGATCAGATTGATCAATTTAAAACGCGAAAGATCGGAATAATCGCTTTAATTTCCTCTTGTCGAAATCCAATAAAAATGACTTCTTATTCCTGGAACGTGTAGTATTAGTCCGCTTCTCTTTTTCCAATCTACTCGCGTGACCCTCTGTAGAAGTTTCATCG
The DNA here is from genome assembly GCA_022457155.1 of Cladopsammia gracilis. NCBI lineage: Eukaryota > Metazoa > Cnidaria > Anthozoa > Scleractinia > Dendrophylliidae > Cladopsammia > Cladopsammia gracilis. The sequence goes on from JAJGOT010000522.1 coordinate 112,281, forward strand.
CTTGCCATTTTATTAGTCTCCGTGCGCAATCGGTAAGCCCCGATGAATCTTCGAACGATGTCTCCGAACTCGTAATCTCGGTTCCAGACCTCGTAAAAACAGGCCGCGTCTAAATTATTCAAAATGGCTGCCAGTGAAAACACAAAAGAATTCCAATCAGATATGAGGGTTCCCTGTGTTCATACTAAAAATAGCTAAATTAAGGTCCTCTAAAAACTTACTTGTGTTAAAAGTGACTTGTGTTTCTTTGGAATCAGTTCCAGCCGTATTACTTGCATTGCAGCTGTATGTGCCCTCATCGTAAACACGGATCTTGGCGATTCCAGTGCTTTCAACCAGTTGTCTATCGTTTTTCGTTATCGTTATGTGTATAGGAGGAGTTCCTTTGGCTGAACACCACAGCCAGAAACTTGACAGTGCTGTTACAACAGGACCTGGGAGCCGCAATTCAGGCTTTTCTGTAAAGAAAGATAACTTCTCTTATATATATATAAACTGTCTTGTGTGATCGTCCGTGTAGCTCTGACAACCTGAGCGGAAGTCATCTTCAGAGTCGATATCTCTATTAGTATGTTAAACTGTAGTTTTGCTGATTGTGTACGTTATGAATAAAGTTTACAAAAAAATCTTCAGAGTCATGTGAAAATAACGAGACGTGTTACAATGTTCGCACATGACAGTAATTGGTAAATTTTTACCTCTCGATAGTGATTTTCTAGATGATTGGTCCAAGACGTCGTCCAACCGCTACCGATCTGAGTCGTTATTGGTTAATTTGCCCAAATATGGAAAAATGATCACGAATTACGCGGAAAAAAAAACGGAGACATTCGGGGAGCACGTTGTGCATGTGCACGTGCACGTGGTGGGCAAATCTTTCCTCGTCCGCAACATAATTTCCACAATTCTAATGTTCAAATCCATAACCATTTCGGCTAGTCCGATTAAAACCTATTTTTGAAGGAAACTACTTTTGAAAGAAACATTCTTCTCGATCTCGCCGCTTGTTAGCATTTACTCGCTTTCGATTTGCGAAGCGGTTATGTGACACTTGTTCACTGACGTGGCAGTCATGTATTTTTTTGAAACGGAAATAATTTTTTTCCAATTTCTAGTTATTTGAGTGTGAAAATTTACTAAAACAGTTACTCATCTCGGCCTCGCCGAATATGAGCTGATATATAACCAATTCGGCGCGGCGCCTCGTTGGTTATATATATCAGCTCATATTCGGCTCTTCCTCGATGAATAACTGTTAATTATTCAGTTGATGGGTTAAGATTTGCAGATGCCTATCTTGCTTAGAAAGTTAACACGTGAGTACACTTTTTTAATTATTGGCAAGTTTTTCTTCAGCTTTGCTGTCGTTGTTGCATAAGGTCACACGTATGTCTACTACCACGCAATAAGAGCTCTCGTACTGTACCTATTAAAATGGTAGAAATAAAAGATCCTTGAAAATTGCAAATAGGAATATCTGGGAACACGGTAAGCCGAAGAAAAAGGTGGCGGCTGCTCGATTGCAAGGAAAATGACCGCTTTGTACCACGGTAAGTTCCAAGGAGAGCACTGGTCTCGTTATTACCGTCCCAAACCTGTAACTGAGTTATGTCTTTAATTAGGACATGTTCACGTTTGTAATACAACTCAAAAGTTGTAAATGTTAACAAAATCCTGTGTTTTTTTGGCACTGTTATCCGCCAGCTGCAGTTGGAGATGCTCCCTGAACGAGGAGAATTAATGATGCCCGTCACACCTTCAATTTTATGCTCACACGGTGTTGAGCTCGCATCTGTTGAATAAATAATAATGAAGAATAATGAAGACGTGTCGTAAAAAGAAAATAAATAAATTTCAATGTGCTACTATGAAAAGGCAATCCTAATTTTAGGGCAATAAATTATTTCATAACTCCTGCAGTAAATAGGCAGTCTTAACAGATTTTAGAAGCATTACCATTTTACCGTTACATAACAAGATGTATTTCATTATTTGTTTGCACCAATTTTGTTCTGTAAGTTATAAAATAATAACGATCTCTTGCCTGGACGAATGTATCCATTCGTTTTCTTGGCCTCGTAACGATGAAAGAGTAATGCGGAATGATAGTCCAGAGAAGAATCCCAATAGTTTTCGAAACCTCGATTTTTCGAACCTTCCGATCATGATTCGAACCGCAAAACTCGTTTCCCTTGGAGTTGATTTCAGTCGATGCTAACTTCGATTTTTCGAACCCTTGACTTTTCAAACCAAGAGTCGGGTTCGAAAAATCGGAATTCCGCTGTTTATTATAATTAATTCTACAAATTCTGGCCATTTTACCTTTCACAGAAAACACAAATCCTAGGAACAGTATTAACGTCTTTTGTGTTGCCAGTGACATCTGATTCATTGCTATTTCAAATTTATTCTGCGAACAAACCAAAGAAGACGTTAAAATATGTCGAGCCAGAAGAATAATATTAAAAAAGTAATTTTTATAAGAGGTCAGGTCATTTTTTTTTTAGCACTGTAGTTTTTGCTTTTGTCTGCTTCTCGTTCCTTTGAGTCCTGGAATCCCACGATTATTGTCTTGCTGAAGTCCTTGAACCTATTCTGGTCCAGTCGGTTTTACTTTTTTTTAATGAATATGGACATTACATTCTTACCACGTTAATAAGGACACCGTGGGAACCACGGAAACTGTCCGTACATTATGGTGTGCGTATAAGCTGATTCTCACAAATGAGGTAACTCAAGTGTGTTTGTACTTGTGCTTGCGTCGAATCTGTTTTTATGTCTACATAGGTGTTTTGTGCTTTTCTTATGCTCACGTTCGTACTTGTGTCTCTATTGAAAACCTGGCTTTAGACCTTGTGACAGAAATAGCACGATAAGGAGAAATAAAATGAAAAATCTTGCGAGTCCGGGATGTGTGGGTCCGCCGAGGCCGGGGTCGGGGTCGGGATCGGGGTCGGGATCGGGGTCTGCTTTTTTTCTACTTTTTTTAATCTTATTTTATTTCAACTAAATTTCGACTATTTATCAATCTGCTTCTTGCGTTCGTACAGCTGAATATTCAATCATTAGGTAAAGGTCAAATCCTAGCTTCATTTAAAAATTCGGTAAATAAATAATAATGATGCTTTTTACTGACTCCCGACAAAATCAGTACTTCTCGTAGAAGTCAAGAGCTTATCGAAGACGTTACCGTAAGCTATATGGTAATTCCCTCAAATTTAACAAACGAGTTTACTTCTTAATTTAACACACGTTCAAATGAAGATTCAATTACCTTATCTGTGATAACAGTTCTTCGTCTTTAAAATTTGATGTCGATGTTCAGCATTTTTGTTTATACACCTGTAGGGAGAAAACGTCAAATGCAAAACGACAAATCATTAATTTTTTTAGTCACTCAAATAATCACGTGGTTAAAAAGCTGCAGCAATTTCAGCCCTTATAACCTTCATAGCAACTTTAACGGATTATGCTGTATATATATTCACATCAGTACCGAAACATGTTTGGAGTAAACATGTTTCAACAAAGCACGTTTCTCGTAAACATGCTTGCAATTCGATTGCTCGCATTTATTGTTAATTTCAAAACAATTTTTACGCCTTGTTTCATAATTTATGCTGTTTTATGAAGCAGGCATAAGCTCGCGTTAAATCTTTATAATTACACATGAACCGGAAAATATAGAGCTCGAACTTGCTGTGACATGATTTTGTGGTTTAATGTTACTTCTCAAGTTCTTCGGAACGAAGGGCAATGCAATGTTTGGCAATGAGGCGACATTTGCGCTTAATTGTTTCGTCTGGCTTAGATCGAAACTACCTAGTGAAGTAGTTTCAATCATGATCAGAATAAACATGTCTCGATCATGATTTGCGCAATGCGCCGCCTGATGTGAACACTCGTTTTTTACAGTGAATCATGTTTCATTCGTGATCAGACTAACACACGCTTCTTTTAAAAATAATTTCCCTCAGTTCAACTTAGTTTGCTAACAAAAATAAAGCTCAAAACAGGTTTGTGAATTATACTAAGGCGATATGCATTACAAAAACATTCGTGTTTGAGAAAAATAAAAACGCATCTACTCATTATTATAACTCATATCAAGCGTTTCGCTAAAATAATTTTTACTGATTTGAAAATTAAAGCTCATGCATCCCATCCATATCTGAAGGAATTGGTGTGGAGAATGTTCTTTCTCGTTTAAGAAAAAAGCAAGCGAAAAACTATTTCCATTTTTTCCCGAATCTTTTTAGTTGCTGTTTTGTAAGCACTTATCAGTGCGCTTTATGTCGCTGGTGACGAATTTTAACACCTGTTTACCTCAATGCATTTATGTCATCTACTGAACGACAAAAAAGGTGTCTTGTAGTTCAACCGCTGACTGACACTCACCTGTGAATATAATGTGAAATTTATAACCAATTTTATCTACCATCGCTCAAAACAAAACTTTAACTGAAAATTCGAATTTCTTATTAAAATACTGAAAAACAAACATTGCATGTAGCAGTAGTAAATTTTTGCAGACTGAGAGCTTTCAGTTTTATCCACAGACGTTATAGTTAGAATCACATCACAATTCACTAATCAAGGGTTTTTTAAGTATAGTGGGTGTGAAAAATTGAACCTTGTGCTTCATTAAGAACTTACTTTTAATCACCTGTAGAGGAGAAGAACTAATCATAATTATCGTTTAAATTGCTTCAAACCTTGCACATGTTCTAATTATTATTCAAAACGTACGGAAAGCTAATAACTGTTATAGTAAACAAACATGAAAATAAGAATTTATAGAACTGGATGCTCAAACGCAGGAATATTACCCCCTTGCATATTACAGAATTATTTTCTCTCATAATACCCATTTGACGTTTTATGTCTATAACTTCCTTTATCGTTATTACAGCAAGTCTAAGTGTTGCCTTCTTCACGCTGCGTTCACAAAGTAAGAACTGATAAGCATGCTCATTTCACAATTTAATTTCCTTTAGTTTTTTTCTTTTTTGTAATGTTTTAAACGGAAAAGAACCGTTTCGTTTTTCAAAGCTGCATTGCGGTAATTATTTAAAAAGAAGCAAACTCAAATCAAATTCAAATCTGAATTTGAAACGTTTCTTGCTGGCATGTAGCTAGTTGCTGATTTTCGTTCGCTCTTCACGAGCTGAAGGTTGACTGTCCTGTAAGTATATATAACGACGCTTTACATTCATTTATTGATATTTTGAACTTACCGTTAACCTGTGGTTATATACAGTGTACCTTCTTTCCCACCTACTGCCTTATTTTTTCCATAAACGTGAGTTGATTACTCATCACAGCCTTTAGTGCCTAAAGATAACAATCTGCGTGACAAAAAATTAATTTTTAAAGAGATATGGTGAAAATTCGAGGCCAAATGACTGACAGATGACCACTCATCACAGCCGGCTTTAGCTGTACATGCACTGAATTGTAATAACCTGTCAGAAAAGGAATTAATTTTTAAACAGATTTGATGAGCATTCGAGGCTTTTCTAGTTTGTTAATTTACCAATGCACCTTCAACACTTTAAAAACCGCATCGGCTTTTTCGCACTCTCAGGTTATTATAATCGTATAATGAACACTCAAAATGGACACGGAGGCAGATGACAGAAAATAATATTTAAACAGGCAAAATAAGTAGAATGTCAAATAGCACAATTATTTTGCTTTTGTTTGCAAGGGCTTTGTATGATGAAATATAAATGCACCTAACATTTGACAAGATATGAAGTATACTTGAAATACACTGAGTACTCTTTAATGTTACATCGAATCAATTATTGCACTTGTATTTTGTTCTTGGGAATATCTCTTGGTACATCAGTACAAACTGAAAAGGGATGTCAGCAAAATGACACGGGATGAATAAATATATTTCTTTTGTCTTATCGTCATCTGCTTTGGCGTTTAAAGTCATGTAAATTTATTTTGGTATACACAGAGGTTATTCAGGGAAAAGTTGAATGTGTAATACTGCTGGGTATTTTTGACGAGTTAAAATTCCCAGCCGTATTACACAGCTTCCCGCTATCCGACAGTCGTCTTAGAACTGCCAAATCTAAGTCATATTACGTGGTTTAAGCTTTGAATACTAATAACATAAAACAACAACAAAGAAGGTGCTACATGTATGTTCCGTCTTGTAAAGCCCGGTTTCCATATGATCGCTACGATCGCTGCGATCGCTGCGATCGCTGAAAAAAAAGTTCAGCGATCGTAGCGATCATATGGAAACCACTCTCCAGCGATCGCAGCGACAACGATCGCTGCGATCGCTGTGATTCTATCTCAGCGATCGTGGCGATCGTAGCGATCATATGGAAACCACTCTCCAGCGATCGTTGCGATCGCAGCGACGGCAAAAATACCATGATGCACTGCGTACGCTCACTCAAAGGGTGCGATTTGGCCCTTTTTATGGAAGAAGTGCAAAGATACGACTGTCTTTATAACAAATTATAAAAACAATTCACAGCCGCTATGTTGAATTTCAAGAATGAGGCGAAACGATATTGTCAGACCCAGGTCCCCTCGATCTTCATTCACTTTCTCAGCGATCGTAGCGATCGCAGCGATCATATGGAAACCATCAATCGCTGCGATCGCTGAACTATTTTTTTCAGCAATCGCAGCGATCGTAGCGATCGTAGCGATCGTAGCGATCGTAGCGATCGTAGCGATCGTAGCGATCATATGGAAACCGGGCTTTACTCTCGCTATTGAGATAATATTTTGCAAACCTTAACACAAAAGAAAACAAAACATTGCTTTGGCGAAGCTCGGTTCATAACAGGAGGTGTGCGTCACGAGACAAGTCGTTGCATAAACAATAGTCCTCGCAGCAAACAAGAAGGTAGTGAGCGCGTGGAGTTGAAAAAAAAATGTTCTGATTGTTCCTTTTCAAGGATTTTAGTGATGGCAATTAAAAATGTTTTCAGGCAAAAGTAAAGAATACAAAATATTCCTTCTTCCTCATGGCTAGAATTTAATACTTAATTTTAGCTCAATTACTACTTTGAGTTGATCTCAAAGTTCACCTACTCGGGTGAGTTGCCATGTTGTCGCAAACTGAACTTTCACACCTTTTCTTAGACTTCTCATTCCTTTACACGTTTCGTTTCCATCCATAGTATGGAACATAAGTTAATTTAGCTTTTATTCTTTTAGAATTTCGGGTTTTACCCGGGTCTACCCATTTTAGGTTTCTTGTTTGAAGCCGTTCAAAACTGATAGGTTCACCAACTCGCCCAGTTCAACTGGTGAGTAACAATAATTTCTGAGCCCACGCGGCTGTCACGCGCGTCCTTTATCATTTTCTTGTCTGATCTTTTTTGGCCTACTTTCCATCAATTACATGTAGTTAAAGGAACAAAACATTCAAACTTTCCGTTGGTTTTGATGTTCAGTTTGACATTTTTGTGTTGGCGCTAGATTTAATTCAGGCGATGTTCCGTGACTCCGTCGAGACAAAGGGACAATAACTCGCTCCACAAATTAACCCATGAGGCATTGCATTTCGTGACGCACACCATCTGGGTTCATAAATTCGACCGATTTTTGCTCTGGATCACCTACCGCGGGAGTCCTCCTATCGCTCCACCAACACAATATTCAGTAGACTTCAGGTTCTAAATATCCTCGGATAATAATAAATAAATAACTATATTTAGAGAGGAAAGCCACATCAGCCGTAGCTGGTTTTCATGCAGGTCCTCTATCTGGTTTTTGAGGAGAGGGGAAAACCGGAGTACCCGAAGAAAAACCTCTCGGAGCAAGTAGAGAACCAACAACAAAAACTCATCCCACATATGACGTCGGGTCTGAGGATCGAACCCGGGCCACATTGGTGGGAGGCGAGTGCTCTCACCACTACACCACCCCTGCTCCAGGTGCAGTTATTAATCCGGGCCTGATGAAGTAAAAACCCGGCAAAAGGTTTCCAGCAAGGGCTAGAAAACGTTCGTCACGCCGAATTTTTTCCGGATCTTTATTTCGTCCCGCCCCGACAAACTTTCCCTGGGTCTCCAAGGATCGGTTCTAAACAATGTCGTAAACAGTAACGAAAACAAAACAACGTTCCAGAAGACCCATGTTGCCATCGTCAACACCCCTTATGCTTAAGTTGGTATTCAAGTGGGATTTATTAGTCTATGACGAATTTCTGGTTTGCTTTATAAACACAATCAAAAGTACAAACGTGATTCACACACATGTCAGTATGGTAGGTAGGTAAACTTTATTTAGGCACGGTATCAATTCACATACATGCTCTTCCATCGAGCCGTGTTTTTAACAACAATAGATTAAGTACTTAACTAATTTAAATTATCTAACTAAATTAATTTTCTATATAAAATTGTATTAAAAACAATAAAAACTATCCTTTATTGGGACTGACTGCAAGGAATAATTATTGCCATGGCCATATCGAACTTCTTATCATCTTGCATACTGGAGACAAATTGCTGCTTTTTATGGTTCATTAAAGGGGATTATAATAAGTGTCACAGGGATTTGATGTCATTTCAAAAATCAAAAACTTGCTTTTGTACTGGAACAGAAACCGAAAAATAATGGTCCAGTTTTGTGATCAATCACCACAAAATGTATCAAATCTGCCAATGAGTGTTTCTAGTCATAGAGGAGTCTTGGTCTGAATGAATTTTAACTTGAAAAATATAGCCTAACTTTTCAAGTTATTCAGTCAAACGTTTTAAGTTCTTCTAACTTTTCAAGTTCTTCGTCTTCAAAATTGGCTAGAATAGTCCACAATTTGTGTATTTATTTAACTTCGCCAATTACTGTTGGCCCGTTTCTGTTTTTACCACCTCCCTAGGGAAAGGTTGCACACTGAGGGTAGTCACAGCCAGGGTTTTATTACGTCCTCCGCAATGGTTCTTTAACGTCCCCGACAGCTAGGATGCAAGGAGTTGTATGAGACAAGGTCAACGGCTTAACGTCACCGCCCAATGACGCGATCATCTGAACTGAGACAACAAGGTTTTTGAGCACAGACAGCAGGATCTTACCAGTTATTTAAAGACCCTGGTTAGTGGTCCGGCCGGGATTCGAACCCGCGACCTCCCGCTTTTTCTAGAATCGGTTGATTTCGTTCTCTCGGTGTTTAATTTTAGTATTGCTTTCATTGTAAATAGTTAAAGTTATTGCATCGTGGTTTTGACAAATAAAAGGGGTCACACTCATCGTGATACTTCCCCTTCAGAATATAGGATATATACTAGGACTGTTCACCAGTTTTTTCTGGCTTAATCAACAAATATCACAGTGCATCGCTTTGAGATATGAATGTATTTTAATTAAATAACGTGTTGAATCCAATTGTAAAGAATGCGAGAACGATTCTGCTGTCAATGCTGACAAGGACGAAATGTGTTAACAGCTGTCCATGCATGTGAACGTTACTGGCCATACCGCGGAGTTTGAGTAGTGTACCCCTTACAGTCAATGGAAACAGCACGACGGTAGAGGCCGGGAGTCGGATTTGCCAAGCCATCCTGTGTTGAGTTGTATCCTAAATGTTGTTCATGCACTTTGTACAATAGCCTATTATTGGATTAACAATAGGTTATTGTTGCGAAAAACACTTAGGATAAATCTTAACTTAGGATTGCTTCGTAAATCCGAACCCAGGCCTCGAACTACCAACCTTCACATCTGAAGTTGCACGCGTTAATCACTACACCACCGCACAGGCTAACCACGACATAACTGCACCTCTATTATACACTTAATTTACGATACAATACGGCTGTTTTATATATAGACGTATAGCCAATACGCAGGAGATGAAGCTGAGTTACTGAAGCAACAGCGATCTTTATTAAATTTCAATCAAATAATTATAGCTAACTTTACATCGGACTACGAATACGAGACTGAGTACGAGTACGACTTTTCAAACCTACTTAGTCACCTCTCCAGATAACCTGATTTATCACCACAAATTTATATCTAGAGTCTCCTTATCTTCTTGTCAGCAACAGTAAGGACCGACACGTGTGGGTCCGTCACTGGCTTGAAATTCGCAAGTCGTACTCGTATTCAATCTCGGCTTACAAGTACTCAAATCTGAAGCTCCCTAATATTGGTAATGAACAAGTAAATTAAACTTATAGCGGTTACCAATCACACGCGTCACACTGCATTTCATTCCAAGTGATGTATGAATCAGGTAGGCGGATTAAATAAAGCCGTCATTTGCAGCGCATATGTAGCACTAATTTTTTTCTTCTGTTGAATTGAAGGCCAGTTTGATCAAATTTTTAAACTTCGATTTTTTTGGAAAATTTCGAAACGAATTTGTGTATTTACTTAACTATTGAAACCGTTTTTTAATTAGAGCATGGGAAGATCACTTTTTCCGGCCTTACTTTACGCATTTTCACGGCCGCCGTTAAATTTTCATGTTCCGAAAGTTCCAAACACGAAAACTTGCTCAGCAGCGGAAGTGACGTCACAGATAGATGCGGGAACATCAAATTAGTAGTTTTGTGGGGAATTTGCCCGAGCTAAAACCTGTTCGTTCGACTGTTTTTCCGGTTTTTTCGAATCATTAAGGTAAAAATGCTAGGGCCTAGATGTGTCGTGTTTGGGTGTGAGAAAGATGTTGGTAGAAATGCAGGAATTTCGCTACACAAGACTCTGATACTTCTAAGCGAGCGAGTCAAGTGGTTGAGATTTGTACGGACTCACCGCAAACATTTAACGATTTTAAGCCATAAGGTAGATTTGTCGTCTACTCAGACCATTTCGAAGAGCACTCAGGCTTCGAACGAATTAAAGCTTTAATTTCGAGGGAGGTCAACGAACTATTGTACCAGGTACAGTGCTAACCATTTGAAGAAAACAATTCCCAGAAAAGCGGGTTTTCTTAGCGAGAAGTGAACGGTAGGCAAGATTTAGTTTTTTTGTTGCTTAGTTGTATTTCTGTTCAATATGACTCGACCTTTCGATGCTTTTTGGTAGTCCAATGCCAGAAAATCATCTTCTGAAATGAAGTGCGGTTGGTTGGATGTTATTGGTAACTTCAGTAAGTAGCGCATTAATACAATTATCAAGTTTAATAATTATTGTGCATATTAAAAAAAAATGATCAAGTGCACATCGCATGACTAGACTAACCTTATAAAATATATACAACACACATAACTAGTTATAAAAGAGAAAAGAAATAGTTGAAACTTATCAAAATGGTATATCACATTACTCCGGTTCTCACTAGGGCTCTTAAGTGCACCTTAAAGTGTACTTGGTACGTTGAGTAGTGTGAACTCCTTTCTGTGAGCGTTTTACTAAGTCTGACTTACGTTTCGACAGAAGCACTCATCTGATTTAATTACACGTTCAAATCTCTTTGAAAAATGTATCAAAGAAGTAAAAATTAATATCAGCTGAATAATAATAATAATAATAATAATAATCACTTTATTTAAGTGTCAAGGTATTTAGCGCGCGAGCACTAATTGGGGACACTAAATAAAGAAACAAATATTCAAATAGAACATAACATTTTAAAAATCCCAACTGGCAGGAGGCAAACCAGTTGGCTATTTTACAAGCGTGGTCGAGGAGTTGAACTCGGGTCTGCCGTGAAACAACTCCAGCAAGTGGTCAGAGCGGGACTTGAACCCCGGACCTCCGGATTACAAGTCCGACGCCCTAACCACTCGACCACGCTGCCTCCCTCCCATGTAATTAATGTAATTAAAAAGTAATTGTAATTGTAATGTAATTAAAAAGTGCCGGATTATTTGCAGTAGGTCGTTTTCTGTAAGCTCCATATTTCCCCTTTTTTATCAAAAAGGTCTCTTTTGAATGGCACGTGCCTTTGATTTGTGCAGAATCACCCATGTGTAGTTCGCGTACTTGGAGTGTGAACGTTTTAATGACCGCACTTTTTGGTTTCTTTGTTGCCCTGGCGCTAAGCATAAAACAGAAGGATCCAAGTGCAGTTCAAAGTAAGGTCTAACCCTTATTTGGGAGCGCACTTGACCAATGACAGTACAGCCTTGCAGCTAAAAGCACGTGAACGCGCAACTTTGAATTCCATAGGGAGCGCCGGAGCTCTCTGCGTTTTGGCTTTCGATTCTGGAGTCACGGGCGTCTTCTCAAGTTTTGCTTTAGCTATTGTATTTGAAGGCGTATTTCAAGCCGGTAAAACATTTTCAAGCCGACTTGTGGCAAAAAAGGTTGTGGTCTAATTGTCAGGCTAAGCCAATCAAAAACACTACAGCCATGCGCTCATTCAATACTCATGAGATACAAAAACATGTTTTTAAGAAGAGCACGAATAATTTCCCAAAAACTAACAAAAAGTGAGCATAGTGTTACACCAGGCTCTAAGAAGATTATTTTGCTGAATGAAGTTCAACTAAGATTTGACTTGATAATAAAAAAAAATTACTATCGACTTAGTGTTTTATGCATGTCGTATTTTAGTCCTGCAACTGCAAGGCAACTTGTGCTCGCAAGTTATTTGCAAACAAAGTAGACTTCAAGTCTATTTGATTTTCAAGTGCACTTCAAGTGCACTTTAGTCCCTAGTGTGAACCGGCCTATAACTAAAAATCTAATTTAAAATTAAAGAAGTGTATAATATTAATTATTATTATATACATACTAAGATATACGCACTGAAAAGCCATGTCGTAAATTTTCGTACGGAAATAAGTTCTGGCCAATCAGAGGAGACTTTTTCACGTGTGAGAAACATCATTTGTTTCGAGGAAAGTTGTTGTTGGACTAAAGAGAGGTTTTCCGTACCGAAAGTGATATATAAAAATTCGGAAAATGGAAGAAAATCGATTCGCCAACTTTAATACTTCAGTGGAGGATTAATAAAGAGTCTTGAAAACAAATCAGGATGTCAAATTGTTGAAAGAGTGATTGATAAATGAAAAACACGGCGAGCGAGATGTTCATTTTGTCTTCCTCTAAAGATGAGTGAAAAACGCTTTGTTGCCCACGATTCTACGGTACAAAACTACTGGAAAACATGGAGAACTAGAACACAAAAAAAGCCATTCGGGATGTCGAATTGGTGAAACAATGTTTGACAACGAAAACACGATGAGCGAAAGTTGCACACCATACTCACAGAAATCATTTCCTTCTTCGACGAAAAGATGAGACGATTATGAGCCGTCCAGAGAGGTTTCATAGCGAGCATTGAGGCATGTAGATAATATTTTTGCTTGATATTTTGTCATATGATTAATTTTTTCCTAATTTTTTTCTTCACGTTAATTGAGGTTATTTAAGCTTCTATAAAATATGGCAGCGAGCTTTTAGAAAGGTTCATTGCTTGCAACTTGGATTTGTCTAATGAAAATTGTTTTTAAGCGAGGCGTTAAATCTCTTGCAGTGTGAACTCACTCACTAGCTCGCTCACTCACTCGTGAATAAAAACCGTACGCGCAGAAAATTGAAAAGCGCTCTAACAGAATAATTATAATAACAATAGAACTAATTAACCAGACATCTACAGTGATATTAAATTTAGGAACGAGGAAAAACCAATGCAACTATAACTATTTTACAGTATGGAAAGAGAGAACGCTACAGAAAATTTCTATTCGCAATCCGCTAAGATTGTTTTGTTTAAGGTTCCTTTTTTGGCTCTGACTTGCCTTTAAAGTTGGAGATAAATTGTCACATTCTTTGAAGGTCCTCACACTAAATGTATCTCCTCCTTCAGAGGTCTTATTGTAGCGGGGCTAAAAATATTCAAACTGAACAATACTATATGCTTGAGTGTTCGGAAAATAACATTTATCAGGTGCAGCTCCGTTAAACCTTTTGTAGGCAAGGGGAAAACAGTAAATAGGGGCTGCAGCGTCAAGAAAATCTAATACGCTAGTTGATTAAACGTTGTCACTAATCTAGTATACTCTATTATATAGTATATGATTTACAAATAGGCTGAGCTTTTACACACATACTCCGTAACATTGCAAAATACACGATATTACAGAATGATACAAAATTACTATTTTAAGGTTTCCTATGACTAGGTATACAGTAAAAACGCAAATGCTAGCGTTTGTCTACAGCTGTAATGTGTAAAGTTATTTTGCTCGTCCTTCATCTCCAAACTAAAAAATGAAGAAATTTCAATACATCATTTATGCTATAATGCAGTTAGGTCCTAAATAAACGTTCATCTACTTCCCCGCAATGTTCTATTGTTCATAAAAGTACTAATCTATGTTTTAAGGCCGCTACATAAAGCCTAAAAACCTGGACAAAATAACTGGAGATGGCAGTTATGAAGCCCAATTCTCCATTGTGGGATTTAAAACAATATGGGCGACATTTAATCTTATTTTCACAACTCCAATTAGCATTTCTTTGCTGGCAACTTGGTACCTTCAAGAAAGGATGTGTATGTCTTCATTATTTTTTCGTTAGTGTAAAATATTTTGTTCCAAGTCGCATACACCAGTGGCACATGATGGAAATCCGCGTAAACTGGCTCTCCTCTGCAATCGGAAGAAAACAGATATTTTAATTATAATAAGTGTTTTCTACACAATTTCGTTATAGTGGCGCTCCTTTGACCCGCGAGAGCGGAGCACCATTAAATTATAGAATGGGTATACAACTATTTCGAGAAAGGTTGTCATATCGAAAAGATGAATTCAAAGTGTACGTGATAATACCGAGAGGTAGTCTAGGCACTTAATTAACATAGTGGAGGCATCTCTGCATACTAACATACTAATATTATGTTGAACAGAGTTTTAATGAATTAATGGCTAAAGAAGACATCACTAATGAGCTTTCTTTGTTGCATTTAAATATAAGAAGTATAAAGAACAAATATGATGAATTATGCACCTATTTAAAATCTCTTAATATAGATTTTTCCATTATTGGTTTAACAGAAACATGGCTAACTAATAAGTGCTCTAATTTGTTTGACATTCCTGGTTACAAATTCATAACGGCTAATCGTGAAAATAAAACCGGAGGTGGTGTAGGTATCTATATTAAAGAAAAAATAGATTTTAAAATCAGGAAAGACCTCTCAATATTTAAAGAAGACACATTAGAATCTATTTTTGTTGAATTTAAAACAAATGATAAAAAATTTAAAGGAATTTGAAAATCTAATTGATGGATTGCTATGTAAAATTAACCATGAAAACAAAATATTTTATCTTATGGGAGACTTTAACATTGATCTACTTAAAATTAACTCAAATGCTTGCAGTGAAAATATGATTAATCAGATGTTTTCTTTGTCATTTTACCCTCAAATTACGAAACCGACGAGAATAACACACAAAAGTGCAACGCTAATTGACAATATACTAACAAACAGATTAAATACTAACGATCTGAAAGGAATCCTTTTCACTGACATATCAGATCATTTACCCATCTTTACAGTTAAAATAGATATAAATATAAAGAGCAATTTTAAAAAACACCAGTTTAGACAATTTACACCGGAAAACGTAAGTAGTTTGATAGAAGAACTAGAGAATGAAAACTGGCCTGAAGTTAACCAAGCAAATAATGCCAATGACGCATATAACCTTTTCCAAAATAAGCTATCTGAGCTATACAATAAAGCCTTTCCAATGAAAACCGCAACAAACAAAGAAGTCAAGCTACAGCAGAAGCCATGGTTAACAAAAGGAATAATAAAATCACTTAAGACCAAAAACAACCTTTACAAAAAATCTCTAATAAACCCAATTGCAGAGAGCAAAATTAGATATAAGCAATACAGAAATAAACTTAACCATTTGCTTAGAATAGTAAAGAGAAGGCATTACAAAAACAAATTTGAAAAGGCAAAAAATGATATAAAACAAACGTGGTCTATTATTAATGAAATTATCAATAAAAGAAGGGTACATAGAACTTTAACTGATACATTCATCTATGATAATGAAGAGGTAACGGATCAAAATACAGTGGCGAATAAATTTAACGAATATTTCGTAAACGTAGGTACAAATCTTGCTAGTAAAATACCTTTGACAACAACATCTTTCAAATCTTTTTTAAACAATACGCACCATGAAAGTTTCTTTATTGATCCCTTAATAGAAGATGAAGTGGAAAAAGAATTACTTAAGTTAAATCCAAAGAAAAGTACTGGATATGACAACTTCAGTCCAAAAGTAATACGAGAAATTGCATCCTTAATAAAGAGACCTCTCACATCAATTTTTAATAAGTCGTTTTTCCACAGGTATTATCCCTGACAAGTTAAAGATTTCAGTCGTTACCCCAATATATAAAAATGAAGATGAATCATTATTTTCAAATTATAGACCGGTAGCTGTACAGTGCCATCTTTCTCAAAAATATTAGAAAAATTAATGTATAAAAGATTAATTAAATTTATTGAAAAACATCATATCCTATATGATAAACAATATGGATTTCGGAAAAATCATTCAACAGAAATGGCGATAGTCCAGTTAACGACCAAATTAATAGATGCAATTGATAATAATAAATTTACGGCTGGGATATTCTTAGATTTGTCAAAAGCATTTGATACTGTTGATCACTCTATCCTTATCACTAAATTAGAACACTATGGCATACGAGGCATAGCACTTGATTGGTTCAAAAACTATCTTAGCAATAGAAGCCAAATGGTAAAATTTAAAAAATTACTTGTCAAATAAAGAGACAATAATATGTGGAGTCCCACAAGGTTCGGTTTTAGGACCGCTACTATTTCTAATCTACATTAATGACATTTACAATAGTTCAAAATTGTTATCATTTATCCTTTTTGCAGACGACACTAACATATTTTACTCAGATAAAGATATTAAAACGCTAAATGAAACATTAAATAATGAATTGAAAAAGGTTCACTTATGGTTACAGGCTAAAAAACTTTCTTTAAACATAAGGAAAACTCAGGTAATTCTCTTCAAAGCAAGAAGGAAAAAATTGAAAGAAGAAATTAACATTAAAATAAATGATTGAGAAATAAAACAAGTTGAATCCACAAAATTTTTAGGCATTCATATCGACTCAACCTTGACGTGGAAACAACACATCAATTATGTCAGAGATAAAATATCAAAAACGTGTGGAATACTTTGTAAAGCAAGACTCTTTATATCCTCAAAGATTCTGAGAACTCTTTATCACACACTAGTTTATCCATACCTTCATTATGGGAATATAATTTGGGGCAATACATATCCAACAAGGTTAGAATCCATAAAAAAATTGCAAAAGAAGATAATACGAATCATTACATTTTCAGATTATAGAGCACATACAACCCCACTATTTCAACAGTTATCTATTCTACCACTCGATAAAATAAATGATGAAGCGATAGCATTACTTACATTTAATTACTAAAAAGTCCGAAGGTATACTTTCTGCATTTTGAATGTTCCTAAATTTACAAGAAATTCACAAACCGACATTGTTCCTTGTCATTTCGATTTAGAACTAGCCCTTTTGCCTTAACGTAGATTGTTTATATATAAATTGATTTCATAAATAAAAAAATGGGGCAAATGTAACAGAGCAGGAAAAATTTTGATAGATCGTGGTGCGGTATAGCCATTTTTCGTATCAAATAACGTATCAAAAATCGTTACCAACAGTCATTTTGTTATATTGCGGCACATAAATGTAAACATCGAATGCGAAATATCAGATTTTTTGCTTTCAGTTCCCTCATCTAAATCACATCATTAAGAGATGAACTCGGAAACAAAAACTAAAGTTCATTATCACATTTGTTCACTAAATGTACCATTACATCTTCAGTGAAAGTATGAAATAATTTTCTTCTGCCTTTCTCAGTAGTCACGTTGGGGCAGTACGCAGCTCTTACAAGGTCTTCTCTGATTCGCTGAGAAAACAAAGAACAAACAACACAACAATGGACCCTAGCCCTGAAAACAATAGAGCTGTGTGATACCCAGGTCCAATGAAATTAAAGGTTGTTAAACGCTGCGTGGGATCTGGACACTCGTGCATGGCGTTATATGCAAATTGTTTCGTGTTTTCGAGGAGAGAGCCCCTCGGGGGGGGGGGGGGGGTACATGCTCTCATGATCCCTTAATCTTTTTTTATTTTATCCCTTGTTCCCCATTAATAAAACCACTTGCTCCCCAAAATGTTTTACGCTCAGGTTCCCTTGATCCCAAAAACTTCTTAAAAACAGCAACTCCAATAGGATTTTCTAAGTGATCCATTTCCACAGTCACATTTGCTGGATAGTTATTAGTTTGTACCTTGTATATCTTACCCTGTACAACATCACTGACAAATATATGTTCCAAAGGACCCATGCATGTTCCAATGGGTGACTTAAAAACTCCCCTTTTGTTGTCATCCCTTAGCCTGTACTTTTCAGGTACTACTGTGTGAGTTACAGTTTTGGCATTCTCTTCAAGAACCTTTCTCACAGATGGACTTGAGATCTCCATTACAGAGTCGACATCTTGACGGTCACGATTTCTCACTGCACTTAGTGGCAGTAAGGGTGCTAGTTTTGAATGGAGAGCATTGTCATTTCTCAGCTCCTTGAACTGAACCAAATTTACTCGGTACTTGTTTACTAACAGGAACCAATTTGAGAAACTCTAATTGCCATTTTCTCTTTGCAACATGTACACCATCTGGAATGGGAGATATGATTGACAAAAGCGGGTCTGATTGTTCTTCCTTTTCTCTCAAAAGTTCTTTTTGTGCACCAGCATTTCTTGATTCAGAATCCTCAAAGACACAGACAACTGCTGCTTTAATGCACTGAATCTTTTTTTCCAGACAAGAATCACATGGTCGCAAGGCAGGCTCAATAACAATGTGGCCCTTTCGACTGCAAGCATCACAGACAGTTCCTAATTCGATACATCTTGATTTTTGCCAGATGGCAGACAAACATTTCCAAGATGCCTTGCGTGGCTCGTAATACATAATAATCTCCTGACACTCATGTGAAAAGGGACCTATGACCCATCTGTGTTCAATGATGGCTGGTATAAATAATTAAATTTCGACCCTGCTCGCCATAGAACCACCGATTTAGAACACGGAGGGTCGTGAGTTCGAATCTCACCTGGGGCTCGGATATGTTGTGAGCTTCCTGGTGTCCCTAGTGTTTGGTTTCTCCTTCTCTTTAATTATATTGACGTTATATTTTGTTGTAGGGGCTCGGAAAGTTTAAAAGCCGGAAATTATAATTGAAAGTAGATTAGTGTTCCCTTGATCCCAACAATCTAATGAGGAGTTCCCTTGTTCCCTAAAAATAAATGCTCCTGTTCCCGTGTTCCCTAAAACCCCTGGGAGGGGCTCAGGAGATAAACGATTGCTTTTTAAACGGCCAGGCACGCAATATTCGACACTTACTCACTCACTTACTCGGTATATCATAAAGATATAAAATAAAACTACTTACCTTGTAGTTCGAAAAAGGAATGAGTGTTCCGTGTACGTGAATCATCCGCAGCGCTTGAAAATTAACGTTGCGTAAGAGACAGAGAACTGCATGCTGGATCGCAGGTCTGAAATAAACATCCCCATTTCCTGTTTGCATAACTCCGCGAAAATCGTCCGTCAAAAAGTTGTACTGATATGAAAAATGCTGTTGATCTCGATTTAAGTTAGCAAACACCTCAACACAATTTACTTTGAAAATGCGTTTTGGAAGAAGAAAGAATCTCTTATGAAAACTAAAAAGATTGTTTTACATTAAGAAGTTGTAAGCTGATGAATCCAGTCTTTCAATGAGAAAAAGTGATGACGCTCAAAGCAACGTTACCTGGCTTAATTACAGCTGATAGAACAAGAGGGTTGGGTGCTAAAAAAGGGGCTGCAAAACAGTTCACTTTTTACGCAAGTGCACCGAAAGTAAGCGGCGGAAGCTAAGACAGTCGAGAAGATCTGCTGCGGGTATGAATATGGAAAGACCCTTAAGGCTTAAGCTTGCGCGCAAGGATCGGCACTACACGCCTCTCCTTGTATGCATCAGCGCCCTTGTGCTTCCTGCTGGAGGATTGGAGAGAAAAACGAATATTTTTCAGTCTACACAGAAGTAAATAAATAAAACATTCAGTGGAAATAAAGTAGAGGTTTTGGAAAACGTGATGGTTGGGGAATAAACTAAAAGACGAAAATTGAATCATGCGACAGTTGCAGAGATGCTGATGGTGAGACTCTTCTTTCTTCTGAAGGAGTATTGGCCGTTTTTATGCTAAAGACGTTAATATCGTCTGAGACGTTAAAGTCGTCTCGAGACGACTTTTACGTCTCAGTATAAAAACGAAAAATAAGCCAGACGGATTTAACGTCTGACGACTTTAACGTCTTATTTTAAGTGCGTCGTTCAGACGCACTTAACAGACGACTTTAACGTCTCGGACGTTAAATACGTCTAGTATAAAAACGGGACGGCCTTAACGAGGACGAATTTAGCCCTATTTGATTGTATATTCGAGCTTTATATTTGGCGACGAGTTTAGTCGTTTCCAGTCACTTCCGAGAACAGCTTTTTCTGACTTTTTTTTAGAAAATCTTGTGTTTTTTTCTGTTTGGCCGCCTACTTTAATGCGTCCAGATTTTATTCCAGACGCATTTAATGTCTAAGACGTTAAATACGTCTAGACGACTTAACCGTCTCTAGCATAAAAACAGCCATTATCTGCGACGCAGATACATTTTTTTATGGAAGAGCGACTTTTAGACAATGACAAATGATTAAAAAACTTTTTATGATTAAAAAACTGCTGAGGTGGAGGCTGCAGACTTGCAAATGAGGTACTGGATCAAATACATCCTAGGCATCCTCTTTCAGTGTATGGGCGATAGACACAATCTTTGTGACAATCTGTAGCGGCAGACTGAGAGAAGAGTAACAAGCTAGACAATAACAAGCGTACATCACATTGTCCAGGCTGTATGTCTTGACTAACAACGCTAAGGTGCAGATAGCAATCATCATGTGAAGCTTGTGGCAACTTGGAAAAAGCGCAGCGTGGGTGTGTGTGTGTTGTTTTAATGTAAATCGCAGCAGATTAACCAATTCACTGCCTATGTTAAGGACGGACCATTATAAAAGACTAGAAAAGTGATGACATGGAGGTTGGGGAAAAAACAGTTCAACTTCATGTAAAAGAAAACACCTGGAAAACATTACTGCAAAGAGGAACTCGAAGAAAAAATAATCCAGAAGGAAATCCAATGGTATTGTGGGGTTTTTTGTAATTTTGCCCAAAGTGTCAGAAATAGTATCTCATGTGGTGTGCAAAGCTCAAAATTTATCTCACATCTTTCTCAAATCTTTATTTTAACACGGAAAAACTTCATCAGGTTGACACAAAATAAAATTCAACTACATGATAATTTCTACTAACAATTATAATACGTATCTATAAAGTCTTTTAATAAAAATGCTATTCGTATTTACAATAAACTAGACCTGTTTTCCATGAATACCGTGTATTTAACTTAATTAACTAAAATGAAGGTTTAACAATTGCTTAAAACGATTGAGAGATTTCTCTTTCCTTAGATTGTAGGGCAGACTGGGGAAGACTCCCGCCAAGAACTTGACATGCTCTCAACCCGCCTATTTTGCCTGGACTTTTTTTGAGTTCCTGAGTCACCCTCGTAACTTAGAGAACATTAAGACTATGGCAAGTAAACCTAGAGGGTACATACACCTTATTCCAAAATGGCGGGAAATTTATTATTCTTTTGTATGCATTTCAATAAGCCCTCTTTTCCTCATTTTCGCGTGAAAATTCTGTTGTATTTTGCATATACTGACGACGCAACAAGGGCTAATTATGAGTGAGATTTGTTATCCTCGCAGTGTGCTCTCAACTTAAGCAGTTGAAAAAGCAACCTGAAAAAAATTCAGGCTTGAACGGGATTCAAACCCATGACCTTGCGATATCGGTGAATATATGAGTTTCATATATTCACATTCACAATGGCTAATTAACATACATATAAAAGAATAATAAATTGACCACCATTTCGGAATAAGGTGTATAGTACGTTAACAAACAACAAACAAAAACTTTATTCAGACATATTAAACCTAAAAATAGTTGCCCTGCCAATTAGCAAAGAAACGCTATTCGAGGCAGGGAAAGTAATCTAATTGAAAATAATGAAAGTAAGTCAAGATAACAATACAGTAGCTGATCTGTAGAGTTACAGAAACTGATTTTATTGCCAAGGACCTGGCCAGAGAGGCGGAAAACGCCTATCACAATGGCAATGATTTCCTTTATGAGCACGTCACCCACCACAAAATCATCACAGTCAACAAGGGTTCAGACACCGTGATCCACGAGACCATCAAAGTCCCTCGTCGGTCAATGAAAGGCATCCTGCTTCTCTTCTCCGAAACCCATGCGGGCGGTGCAAGAGACCCGGAAAAGTTCTTCAACCCCGACATCACCAGCGTGAAGGTTACAATCGACGGCGTCCCCAATCAGATCTATAGCCAGGGCATCGAAAGCCGAGTTATGTGGGAGGAGGTTCGCCGACACTTTGGCGGGGCGGACGTTGACAGCAACATGGATGCTACAAAGTTCTACACGGCGGACAAGTTTGGCCTGTTCATCGATCTGCGTTCAATGGCTGACAAAAGCCTTCATGGCAGTGGCCTCCGGCTTGTAAACACAAAGGACGGTGTTATGCTTGAGATCGAGAGGACCAATTCAGGCAGCGGCACAGTGAAAGGCCACATTTTCATAATCAGTGACGCACTATTTGACCTTGCAAATCGTCAGTTGGAGTCTGTTCAGTACTAGATATATAACAATGGACCCACGAAAGCTGCCCTATAATACCCTAATTATCGGGCCGACTAATTCTGGCAAAACACAATATCTCATAAACCTTCTCCGTGGTCCCTTCAGGGGTAAGTTTGACTATATCGTTCTCTTGTGCCCCACCTTTGTCCACAACAAGGCATATGATGGATTCGTGGACAAGGATCCACACATTTTCGTGATTGCCTGTCAGCAGCATGAGATTGAACCATGGTTAACTTTAGCCAGTTATCACTTCAACGGGACAAACACGCTCATCATTCTCGATGATTGTGCTGCTTCGAAGGATGTGAAAGGCCGCACGAGTCAACTTGTAAAACTAGGCTTCAGTGCGCGACACAGTGGCATTTCCGTGTGGGTCTTGACACAGCAGCTAACCAGCATTGCGAAACCCTTTAGAGAAAATGTGGCAGCGATTGTGCTTTTTTACTCCCCATCAAGCAAAACAACGAAGGCCATCTTGATGACTATGCCGGTGAGCTTTCACATGAGGAGTACAAAGAGCTTATTGCAAAACTAAAGGAACACAAGTTTTCTCACCTGGTTTTCTCTATGCGGCACCCATATGGGGTTGAGGTTAAAACACAATTTATATACACTGAGCCATGAACACCTCCACCAGTCTCCACAAGCTCACTGTCTTTTCACAGCTTCTGGGTGAATTGCATAGCAAGACGGAGCAGATGCAAATCCAGATAATCAAAGCCGCTTGCGAGGACGATCTGCGTCAAATGCTTCTTAGCCGCTATCCATTACAACTAGTTGAAATGCCAGGCACAATGGCTGCTCTTATACGGGAGATTGAAAGTCTTTTACCTGAGATCAAGAGAATTCTCGAAAAATAAAAATAAAAATATGTATACCACGATGGCAGTAAACCACGAAGACGTGACCGAAATGGATGAAATCATGCAGATGCTGGATGCAACTCCTGATAGCTCCTTGCCATCAGCGATTCCTGAAGTCTTAACAGGTAACAACATTCCGGCTCAACGCGAGAAGCTGGCAGTCCTTGTTTCAACCGGCAAATCAAAAGAGGCCATCGGTGCCCAACTCACACACGAGCGGGTGAAACGCTTGACGGATAAAGAGGTTGAAAAGTTTTACAAAAGGTATGAAGCCTATGTCGGCAACAAGACAACTGAGTCTCTGATTGACAGCGTTATAATGCTTGTAACCAAAGCCGCTGGCATGGTTGTAAATATTGACGATATGGAGGCGCTGCAGAAATAACTAAAAAATGACTACATGATTAACAATGAACTGTCATCTCTTGCTGGATACTTTGCACTGCGATGTGGACGATTCTTGGCATTGGCCAATGCTGCTTTGATCACTACAAAACACATCGACTTCAAGAAGGAGCCAGAGGAGTTGCCTCCTTCTCCTCCTCCACCTACACACCCAAGCAGAGACAGTGAAGGTTATCCACTCGAGGGTTTTGATGAAGTTGACAACTGAAAGGAACCACGAAGGAATCACGAAGGAATCACGAAGGAACCTTGTAGGTTTTAAATAAAAAATATATATACACATGGTGGCACAACCGCTCGAGACGGTACCTGAAGAAACAGTCGCGCCAGCGCCCACAACCAACACGCACGTTGCCTCTGATGTTCCAAAGACTGCTCCGGCCAAAAACTCTGGTCGTGTTGCTTCTGGCAAAAGGCTTGCTGAACGCAACCGTCTGGCAAGAGAGGCGAAAAAACAAGCACAAGCTTCCAAACCAACAAACGAGCCAACAAACACAACTTTTGACAGTGGTAGCGCGGAAGGTAGCAACAACTCTGGCTTCTGGATTCTAACAGCTGCCATTATGAAGAAACTTGGGCGCAACCAGACCCCAGCCCGTGCGCCAGAAGCAGAGGTGAATGAAGTTAAAACTCCCCCACCCACACAGAGACGAAGAATTCGCGGGATGGAGTAAAAAAAACATATATATACACACAATGGCAGATCTCTTTCAAAGCTTCGTAAACGGGGCTGCAATCGGAGGTATTCTTCTTTCTATGTTTAAATTCAACATTATCGCCCTAAAAACAGTTTGGCGATTAGCAACACAACAGATCAACGAGACAACGCATGACGAGGAGCAGACTGAAAATTAAAATAATATATATACATCATGTCTGACAACAAGCTCGTGAAATCTGTTATAAATGCAGCCACAATCACTGACCTTGTCGCTGGTATTGGATGGATCGCTAAAAAAGTCGTCAAGGAAAACCTCACGGCCGACCCCAGCGCGAATCTCATGAATTACGCCAAGTTCACAGACAGCTGTCATGGCTGGTAGCATCCCACTGAAGAAATACCTCGAGGACCAGAAAATCCTGCCGACCTCAATGTAAATATATACATATACATATGACAGCAATGGCCTCAATTGCTATTATGGTTGGTGGAGCAATTTTGAATGCTGCCGCTTTCACTGGTGGAAATTATCTAGCAAAATATTTTTTCCGGCGACAGCGGACAAGCCGCTCTGGATGAAAAGATCAGACACGACAAAGCATTGGAGGCCTATCAAGCGGCCTACGCCAAATATCAGAAAGACCGCACAAAGCTCCTCGACTGGATTGCAACCAATGATCGGATCAAATATCAAGCGAAACACAACTTCCAAGACACTGACCAAGCTCTGGTGCTCTACAATCAAACACATCCAGAGAAGCAGAGAATAACACTTCCCAAAGAGCCCGAGTTCTCTGACTTCTATAAACCAGGGCCACAGCAGAAGCAAGGCAAGCTCCTGTTTATCAGCACTGGCGCGCTCGCCCTTGGCTACGCAGCTTTTCGCTTTCTGTAAAACACATATGTATATGGATGCGAAACTCTCAAAGATCAAAGATCTATTACAGCCCCAAAGGCTACTGGAAAGGCCTTGCCGCTGTCAAAAAGCTAGCTACTGCAGCCAAGAGTTCAGAAGAGGTGGCAAAAAGGTGGCTCGTCAAAAAAGCCCTTTGGCAAATATATCTCCCTGCGCCACGCCATATCCCTCGGCCCAAGTTTGATGTCGAGACGCCCAATGCGGTGCATCAAGCAGATCAACTTTTTTTGCCTCACGACAAACTGCCTCACGGACGAAAGGTTTACAAATATTGTTTAACGGTTGTTGATGTGGCTAGCAGATACAAAGCAGCAGAGCCCTTGACTTCGAAAGACTCTGATGAAGTTTCGAAGGCGTTTACACGGGTTTACAGGCGTGGGCCTTTGAAATGGCCACAACTGTTGCAAGTCGATCCGGGGACAGAGTTTATGGGAGCTGTGACTAAAGAGATGGGGGCTCATAAAACAGCCATTCGTCGTGGGCGTGTTGATATCCACAGAGACCAAGCGATTGTTGAAAGATTCAACAGAACCCTGGCTGAACGACTGTTTGGCCACCAGTACGCAGTTGAAATGAATCTCCCCTCTGGTCGTTCGACAGAATGGGTCAAACGGCTGCCTGCAGTTGTCTCTGCTTTGAACAATGAAGTAACCAGATTGACTGGCAAGAAGCCTGCACAAGCAGTGAAAGAGAAAACCACCTCAGCCAAGCCCGCGACCCCATATTTGAGACCAGTGGGCTTCTCCGAAAATAAGCTCCCTCATGGAGTCAACGTGAGATATTTGTATCAGTCTGGCGAGCTTGAGGGTGGTGGTCGACGAGCGACGGACCCCATATGGTCTCTGAAAGTCTACAACATTGAAAGGGTTGTCACCAAGCCAGATGCGCCTGTGGTGTATTATCTCTTTGATGGGCCCAAGAGGGGGTTCGTTCGCGAGGAGTTGATGGTTGTGCCGCCGGGCACTCAGTTGCCCCCAGTGTGAAACTCGATTGGCTCTGTGTGAATGCCGTCTGGCAGCACCCAGCGCTTGTCGTAGTAGGCGCTGAGGCCTAGCTTGCGCTGCTCGTACGTGTACATGGCCGCTTCGTGCATTCTAAAGCCTCTGTTTGTTGCCATGTCCTTGTAACCTTCAAGGGCTCGCTGGTATCTTTGCCACCGAAGCCCGTTTTGCCGCTTGTTGACGCCCTTGGAGGACATCTTGGCCTCACCGCTGTCCTCGTCTTCTACGTAATAGCACTTGCTGCACAGCGCGATGGCTCGGGTGCCTTCTTTTTCAAGCTTGAACAAGCCAGGCTCTCTGCTGCTCCACTTGTCCCAGGAGAGCCAGGTCTTTTTCTCCCTTTCGAACTGGGTGCGGAGCTCGGGGCGAACTGCTTCTTCGAGGGTGTCGTACGAAAGGGCGAAGTACATGCTGTCCGTGTCCATCTGGATAAGCTCGAAGTCACGCCTGTCGAGATAGTGCTCCAGGAACTCGTAGTAGAACTGCAGCATGCGCAACTTAGCAAGTTGATATACGACGATGCCGACTTGAAAGGGGCGATTTATGGTGACCTTGTTTTTGCGCAACTCGATCTTGTATGAGCCCCCGATGTCTTCGAGATCTTCAAACCAGGCTGAACGCAGGTGTTTGTCGACCGTGTCTTCGTCGTTTGTGTACACAACTCTCGTCTGTCGCTCAACGGCTTCGATGAACTTGCCGTAAGCGCTGTTGCCCAAAAGCTTGAACACTTCTGCGAGCAAGGCTTTTTCCTTGTCGGCGTCGCCTTTCCTTCGATTGTTTGCAACCTCCCGGACGAACCAGTCGAAGATCTTTATGGGTGTGTAGTCGATCGTGCGGTAGACAGCGGTTATGTTGAGTCCGTGGTTGTAAAGCCACTCCAGCACTGGGGCGTAAAGCAGCACCTTTTTTGCTTGAAGCACGCCTAGCAACTTCTTTTGGTCTGTCAACTGGGTTCTGTTGCTTTTAGCGAGGTAATCCTTCATGTGCTGAGGGACGTCCTCTTCACCCACGCTGCGGTTTACAACTTCACCCACGCTTCGTAACCAACTTGAGCCAGAGGGTTCTCGCTGCCTCTGCTGGATCTTCGTAATGCACGACTTTCTCTTTACCACAGGGCATTTCCTGCAACATGGTGCTAGGGTAAAGGGAGTTCGCATCGAAGCCAAGAATACGCTTAGTGATGCGGGCTAAGTCGTATTTGTGTGAGTGGATGCGGGTTTCGCCACGCACGGGTTTACGTGTGAACACCAAGCTAGGACCTCCAACCACAGCCTCTTTAAGCATTGCATAGGCTTCGGCACTTGGGGCGTATAGTGGGGGTCGGTTACGGCCTCTCAGGGTTCCTCGCAGGATGTATTGCATCGAAACCCCAGGCAAGGAAACAGCGTCTTTGAAAATGTCAACCCCGAGATTGGTGTAAAACGCTTTCATTTTCTCGAGGGTTTCGAGAAAGGGAGTAACATCGAGGTTATTGTAATACTCCAGCCAGTCTCCGAAGGTCTTCATGCCGCGCTCTTTGAAAACCCGCTCGCATTGTTTGTACTCCTCTGGAGAAAGAACAAAGGAGTTTCGGAGTTGTGAGTACCAACACCAGTATGGTGGAAGGCCCTTGTAGTCAAGTTTGTCAGCACTGTCAAAACATTCGTATGGGAGCCAGGACGTTGTCTGTTTCGCTCCATACGTCTTTACCCATTTGTCGTAGTTGATGCCTGGGGACAGATAGTTTGTGACGTCGAGAAACTTGAAGGAGGGAGTGTTGATGAACATGATTTGTCTCTGTTTCTCGCCCGCAAAGACGCCGTGTTATTGCCCGAGATAAGAAACAAAGTGCTTTCTAATAAGATGTAGATCGTATCGGCCTGAGTTGAATCCGACCACTGGGACCTGTTCACACCATTGCTTGATGAGTTTTTGTTGGTCTTCAGAGAGCCCCTCAAGATCTGGTGGCATGTAGTTTTGGGCTATATCATCTCTGATTGCGTTGCCACGGTGCTCCAGAGATTGATAAAACAGCCGGATAAGCTCTTGGGGGTATTTAGAGCAAATGTACTCTGGCTCAGGCTCCAACGTGTCTGCAATGGAGACTGAGATAGGTACGTGCTCGCTTTCGAAGGAGAGATACATGGTCGGCTGACTTGACTTGGTCTTGTCTTGATAGGCTTCGAAGTCGTAAACGATAGCGTGTGGATACGTTTTCGTTTCTTTTAGGTGCGATTCGATCGTGCCACCAGGGTCGGGGCATCTCGTGCTCCCATCTTTCAGCCAAGTTGTAGACAAGTAACGTGATGATCCGATTGATTTGCATAGTTCTTTCGAAGGCTTGCTCCCTTGTTATTGTGTTGCCTTTACGGTCAGTCGTGATAACTTCGTTTTTTTTGTGAAGGTGCTGGAAAGCACTCTCGACAACCATGCCAGTGACAGCCATGAAACTGAAACACGGTTTTGCTTTCTGAGTGATAGACGTCAATTTTGTAGCGTCAAATGGTGCGCTCGCCTCCATGACCGCATCTGTGATGGTGGATGTGGATGCCCCGCTGTCTGGCCTCATACTCTAGCCAGCAGGTTGCTTTGATACCAAAACAGGCTTCTGGATAAAACGCCTTTTCAAAAGCTGACTCAGGAGAAAGGATCTGATTTCCGGGACAGGAAATATTGGTTTCCCCGCGAGTGCACGTCTTGGCGTGGCGCGCTAGGTTATCGGCCCGTGTGAACCTAGCCAAACAATCGCCACAAGTGTAGTTGTTTGTGACTTTGTTTATGTCAGTAATCAGAAAAGCATGAGCATCGTAAATGCCGATAGTCATCGTAGGAGTACCAACCTTGTCATAGTGTGAAGGTGTGTAACTCAAAACAAAGTCGCCGTTATCTGTAACAGTGTAAGCATCAATTCCTTGTTTAAAGTGTCTTTCAAGCAAGTGAAACTTTTGCAAAGTGACAACGTTGCCATTAGGACGAACTCTCGAATTAACAGCAAAGAAGCTTTGCTCTAGTGCTCTGGTTCTGCGAGTACTCCGATTTATATAGGCACCTTGATGAACAGCCAAACACCGAAAGATACAAAGATCGTCATTATAGTTATCAAGAGAGATGACTTCTCTTTTGTTGCGAAGCCAATCGGGCAACTCGCCAAGGCCGATTTGTAAAGGCTGCCGATCTAAGATCACTTTAAGTTCAACAAAAACAGCACTTTCGAAAACCCATTTCGTATCAGGTCTGTTGATTTTTTCACCTTGAAGACGAAGCTCTTCTTGTTGTTGCAACCATCGTTTCGTTTGCGATAGTTTAGAAAACAAAAGGCTGTTGTTGTTTTTATAGTAAACGGTGTGTTCACCGGTTTCGATGTTTCGCAACTTGAAGGCAAAGCTAAGGTTAACTTTATGCCTTGTGCGAACAGATTGTTTGATTTTGTTCATCATTTGGGGTACAAGTGGTCTTGTAAGGCCCCTAGTGAAGCGCCATTTTATGATTTTCTGTCTTCTCCCTGGTCTGCCTTGTAAACCCTGTTCGCCGAGATCATATAATTCAACAATCCGATTAGGTATCGGAAAGGCCCCCATACGCTCTCGATCCAAAGGGTCAAACCCTGCGAGGTCCTCGTTGCGAGGAGCCCTCAAAAGGGGTTTTCTTTCTTGAGCGTCAAGCCAAGCAATAAGCTCGCGCTGAGGAATATTGTCGAAAACGTCGCGCTCGTTGTTCATGGATCTCGCCATATATATATGTTTTTTTAAAAAAAAAAACCGGATGACCAAGACAAGTCACCGGTTTTATATACAACGGGTGCCCTTTTGTTCAATTGGCAATACCGCGGCCCCAGTTGCCTCGCAAGTAGTATATAAGGAGGGTCTCAAATGAAACTTGCCTGTAAAGCTTTTATCCGCCCTCACGAAGGCCTCCCAGAGGTCCGACGTACGGAGGGCCTCTGGGGGGCCTTCGCGAGGGCGGATAAAAGCTTTACAGGCAAGTGTCATTTGAGACCCTCCTTATATACTACTCATGAAATCCACAAAACAATTTCTTCGTCATCTTCTTCCGTTCTTCGGAAGACAAAGCTTCAGTTGATGTAATATATGTTCTTTTCAATACCTTTATTATAAAAGCGCATACAATATAAAAACAATACGCATACAATATATAAAAATATACGTTAGGCAAAAGGGCTATTTCTAAATCTAAATGGCAAGGAACCATATCGGCTTGTGAATTTCTGGTAATTTTAGGAACATTCAAAATGCGGATTCCTTCGGACTTTTTAGTCGTTCGTGGCTCAAACTTTGCCCTTTTTAGATTAATTTAAATATATGCAATAAGGAAGGATAGTTCTTTGCATCAGTATCAGCAATGATCAATTTACTTCGATAACAGGCCAAGAGTCGGAGTCTCAAATACACCTTCGATGTACTAATATGGCGGCCCGCCGAGGCCACCCCAAAACGGTCTTGTTATTATTTTCCAAAGTAAAAAGAATGGAAACCTAAAACTATCCATTCCGTGTTCAGGACCCTGAGCCAAGCCTGCATGCTTAATTTTAGCCAAATCGGTGAGGTACGGCGGCCGGCCCAAGTTCGAATTTTACAGAATATTGCTCTTAAAAAGCGCTCTAACAGAATAATTATCCTAATTTATAACAGTAGGAACGAGGAAAAAGCAATGAAACTAAAACTATTTTACAGTATGGAGAGAGAGGAAGCTATAGAAAATAGCATTTATCAGGTGCAGCTCCGGTAAACCTTTTCTAGGCTACACTTGTTCTCACCCCTTCCTTGATTTTGTCAGGAAAAGCCAATAATTCATAACAGTCTCATACTTACCAAGACAGTTGATCAATGCTTCGGCGGATTTTGGTTGCTTCTTTTCGTCTGCTATCTAGTTCATCGGACCATTTATTTAAATGGTGCTCTCTCATATCCAGTTCATTTCTTTCTTCACGCGTTTTGGATGTAGCACGGTCCACCTCACAGAACTTTTCCTTTGTGATCCTGTCGATTTCGTTGTTTATCAATTTCTTGTTATCTTCAATGAGTTTTTTACATTCCTCTGCCAGGTATTCGTTGTAACACCGCATCTTCTTTCCGCTGATTGGTACGAGTTCCTTCATTTTGTCTCCCAAACCAAAATCAAGGCCCTGTTTAAGTAACCATGTCAAAGACATTCCAACAGGCACTCCTCCTCCTCCTGCTAATGCCATCGCACCTAGAGTAGCCGCTTTCACCCCGATTTTTGCCACTGCAAATTAAACGTGAAAATTTGTTTCAGTACCATTAACATGTTACAACTAGTGTTATTTGAATGGTACTTTGTTTTCTTCCCGTATTGCTTTTTATCGAAGGTACGGTGTTGCTATCAGAAATCAGAAAAACAAACTGAGCCTGCATCACGACATTAGTTCTTGCAGATAAAACCTTTTTCCTGTTAATGGGACCCAAGTTGTGTTATGGGCGTGTCAGAAGAATCACTCATGCAATCAGATGAAGTACGTAGAGTATGTGGAAGCCTTGAGACAGGAAACTTACAAGGGTGTTGAAGAACTTTGACACTCCCACTAAGGTTCCTATGCAAGATAGTCGCTGGAGGTCTTATTGAATGGACCCCAATGAATGACCGCATCATAACAGCAAAATTAAACTCACGATATATGAATACAACGATCGTGTAAGTTTATGCTCCCATCAACGATGGCGACTCTGGGTAAAAGAGGACTTTTACGACCAGCTACAATCGGTGCCAGAAGCTGTCCCAGAGCACAACCGTACCTGTTGATAGTGATGGGTGACAGGAATGCCAAGGTCGGTCAAACGGAAGGAGGAGAGTAGGAAACTATTGCCAAACATCCACTAGGGAGAGGGGTTAGAAACTATACTGGAGAACGGTTTGTCAATGTTTGTGCCACGAATAAACTTGTAATAATATTAACATTATTTCCACATAGGGACATACAAAAATATACTTGAACGTCACCAGACGTTAGGTATAAGACAGGCCTTCAAAGGGTTTTAGGGCTCCAGGTCTCCAGGGCTCCAAAGCCAAAAACGCCGAGCTCCAGGGCTCCATAACAATCTACTTCACGGATCCGGGCTCCGGATTGTGTAATAGATATTAGTTAATACACAGTCCCGGTTTATCAGAGAAATAAAATCACTGAGGTAATAATCCGACTAAAAGCGTCACCGACATTCCATCTTTCATTTAATTGCGTATTTTTTGTCTTTTGGCCATCTGGAGGTCTTGTCATGTCTGATCGTGTGCCTGAGGCAGCCACGGTTACATATCGTAACAAGCGTGACATCAGAAAACAAAAATAAAAACAAAAAATTACTTGAATACGAGAGTGGTGTTACATTCCCGAATAAACGACAAAAAAGGTATGTTTCAGTCAGCGGCGTATCTGCCTTTACGCGAAGTACGCAAGTGCATACCAGAATTTCCGAGATTTTTTTTTTTCATTTTAGAAGAAAAGCAAAGGGTAAAGTCGTGTAATAATACAGAGAATACAGAGAATTACAGGGAAGTTACATATATTGCGTTACGGAAAATATTTACCGAATGTGATGTCTATAAAAGTGAAGAAATAAACAAAACGTTTTCTGAAAACACGTGTTCCAATGTAATGAATAATGCAAAATAGATTGAAAATTTTGGTTTTCAGGTTGAGAATTAAGGTAAACTCCAGAGTTTATATATCAACTGCACAAAGTTAACGCTTTTCAGTCTCAACATTGAAAAAGATTTTCGTTTAGCACTAGCTTCGTGCGTACTGCTAAAAATTGTCTAGGTACGCCCCTGCTAGTATCTGTAACACTTTCTCTCATATTCTCTCTATCTAGATTCCTTTTACTAGCAGTTGGAGGTCTCGATACTGAAATGTTTGAATCTGAATTAATTGGGAACCGGGCTCCACAAAAAACTTTCAGGGCCCCGGGCTCCAAAGAAAAAAAATTCAGGGCTCCACGCGACGAAAACATGGAGCTCCCCACAGAAAAAAAATCAGGGTTCATGGGCTCCAAGGACCCCTCCTTTGGGACCCGGAGAAGAACCAGATTGACCAAACGCCATCAATAATATATTTAGACGCTCCGTGATCGACGCCAGGACATACAGGGGTGCTGTGTGGAGTGACTAAACCAAAGAGGCATGAGAAGGAGGTTTAATGTATGCGAACGGAGAAATCCAGAAATCAGAAGAGAGTTTGTCTCAGAGCTAAGAAACAGGTTTAGTTGCCTGGCAGAAACAGAGTCAGAGAATGCCGACAACACATCCTACAATTGTGACGACAACAGCATAGAATGATGTTGAAACAACGTCAAAGAGGTTTATAACACAATCGCCAAAAAGGTGTCAAGCTATAAGAAGAGAAAAAGAAAAAATTGGATTAGTATGGACAGTTTGAAAGAAATCGAAGAAAGGAGGAAACTTAAGAAGACAATGACGCCAAGTCAGGGAAAAAGATAAGTTGGATCTGAGAGATCCTTAAGAAGAGACAAAAGAGAATGGGCCAATGGTGATGACAAAGAAGCCGCAAATCTGGCTAATATGAAGGAGTATACGATGCCACAAGAAAGCTATGTAATGATAGACCAAAGAACATGGTAAAAGGTAAAGAGGGCAAGTTACTAACCAAAGATAAGGACACAATAAAAAGGTGGAGAGATCAATTTGTTGACGTGTTTAACAGACCATTAACCGACAGATGAAGCCAACATTACACAAGAAAGGCCAACCATTGAAGAGATTGAGACTGGTTAGATCACTAAAGAAAAGATCAGAAAGAATGTTAGAAATACGAAGAGAGAAAGAGCAGCAGGAAGGGCAGGAAGAGACTCCATCACTGTCGAGATGTTAAAAACAGATGTGGAAACAACCACCAATGTGCTACATGAGTTATTCCAAACATTTTGGGATAAACAGAGATAGATACCAAATGATTGGAGTAAGAGACGGATAGTTAAATTACCCAAGAAAGGTGATTTAACAATATGTGGAACTGGAGAGGAAAGACTCGCTCGTTTGTGATTCTTGACAACGAGTGAATAACAATCGGACAAGCGAACCAACCATGAACTGCATGAAGTTATTTGTTTATTGTATAAGTGCTGAGATTTCTTTCGAACAATAATGACAACAGCGATTAGACGATGAAATGACTTTTATTCACGCAAAAGCTCAAGAGTCAACGTTTTTTTTTTCAAAATTTCTAGGCGATGAAAATGAGTTTTATTCACACAAAAGCTTAAAAGATTCAACAGTTGTTGTTGACAGCTAAATAAAAAGGAGAATCGTCTTCATTCATTTTATCAAGTCTCTTCTGAGCGAAGAGCTTGTTAACCACTACAGGATCTCTTTCAGAGTCGGTAGCAAAGGTTTTAGGTGGCATTGCCCTAAAATCACAGCAGTCTGAACCGGTTCGTGTTTTGGTTTGTCTTTCATTAAATTCCAAAAACTTCTCGTCGTCTGCTGTTTCCTTCAACTTTACATCCCCCAGCACATATCTCTATGCATTTTTCAGCCTCTGAGTCCAAAATGTATGGTGTTATTTAACCACAGTGTATTTCAAAGCGCTTCAGGATTTCGTGTACCATGGAGGCCTTTTTCGTCGAGTGTATTCAATTCATAACTAGTTAAAGCTAACGGGACGTTTGGCTTATTCAACTTAACTCTTTCTGTTTGGACAAAAAGACTTCCTTGCCTTCTCAAATGCGAGGTCATTCATGATACTGGCAGACTAGTTTTTCTACTTTAGTTGCCGCTTAAAAAAAACTCTTCAATAAACTTCGGAGCGAAGAATGCTCCACTGCTGGAATTTCTTCAGCTTTTCTAAGTTCATTCTTGCCCTAAGAAGGTTTGTGAATTTGTTTACATCTCGTTGTGCTTTTTGTAACTTAGCTTTGTTTTCTTTTTCTGCAATAAAATTATTAACAGAACCGTCCGCGAATCTTCAGACATATTGAAAAAAGGCGGCTTCCCAGTTTTCGCGCCAAGGATGACGCAGTTTCCCGTACGATCACTTTTCACTTGTGACAAAACATCGTTCGTCCAATCAGACGCCGAGAACGATGTTTTTTCGCTAGTGAAATTTCATCGTTCGCATCGATGATTGGCTGTGACTAAAAACCAGTCACTGTCAATCAATGAATAAAGCTCGGTACTTATATAATAATACACACACGATGCAATACTTGTCCTTTCATTCACAACGCGGACAAAATAACGGGACCCAAACGATCTATTAAAATCACTGACCGTTTCACATGCACCTCCGTAAATGTTATTTACTGTATAACATGCACTTTTTGCAAAAAGATATACATTGGCGAAACAGGGAGGAGACTGGGCGACCGTTTTTGTGAATATCTCCGAGACGTTGAAAAAAATGACAAAGACGCATCCAAACCAGTCGCGCATCATTTCAATCTTACTAACCATTCTAAAGAACACATGACAATCTGCGGCCTTTCCCTACACCAAGGTGACACAGAAAGCCGTAAAAACTTAGAACAAAAAATCGTCTTTCAAATCGGCACTCTCAAACCCCACGGAATCAACGAACGCTTTTCATTCAACTAATTTACATTTGTTTTTCACGTCACCAAATTTCCACCAATAGCGAAACTCCACCTACTATATAAAACCACACACTACCCACAATCCCTTGATTCGCTCCGACGAAGGGCTAGCGCTCGAAACGTCAGCTTTCTCGAATCTTTTAACGGTGGCTAATTTACCTTATCAACTCAGTCGATAAAACCAAATTCTTGTGCTTCACCCCCACCGACGCAGCACCACAGTTTCTCTAGAAACTAACCCCATTCGTTCGATAATATAGTTTGCTGCAAAGCATATTAATGAGACGACTGCGTAGCCCCTTCCCCCTGCCTCAGTCCCAGCTGCCAGTTCCCCCTTCTTTAACATTAATTACACGATATTAAACATACCAAACCCTCCACCAGTTAGTACGCCAAGTGTTGCAGTAACGAAAGCTCCCATGACGTAGTTGTTTGTGTAGTAAGAATGCAAATCAAACAAAGCGTTGTACTTGTCGTTTGGCATTTCTTCACTGTTAAACTGGGGAATTTCACTTTCAGTTGTCAAAAGCTCGCACTGGCTGAATGGAAAAACATCTGCCATTTTACCGTTCCAATTTCTAAACTCTTTGTTTGCATTCGTTTTTCCGTTTTGAATAATCTCGTTCATTATTCCATTGATTGTGTCACGTAGTTTCTTGAGCGCCTCTTCCTCTGATAACTTTTCAGTTTTGATGTCGTTTTTAAATATTTCAATTAAATTCTTAATAGAAATATCACCTATGTCTTTATGAATCGATCTCTTGAGGTTTTGACAAATCGTAATAAAACCCTTGCCGCCATCTTCTAAGGTATCTGACGTTTTCCTCAGGAGAGCTAACTTGTCGTTCCTTCTCTTTTCCACGATTTTCTTAAACTTGTCAAAGACATCTTCGGCTTTCTCTGCGACCGCTTTTACTTCCCCTTTAAGCAATTGGCATTTCATTTTTTGTGAACTGATTTCGGCTAATTTTTCCTCAAATCGCTGAAATTCCTTGACACCAGGAGAACTATCTTCTTTCTGGGAAAAAGAAGAAAAATGTCTTGAACTCAATCAAAAAAGTTGAGTAGAATAACAATTGATCATCACATTTGGCGGATAAAAATCCAGATCTCATACGTAGCTATACATCTAGT
The DNA here is from genome assembly GCA_022457155.1 of Cladopsammia gracilis. Lineage (NCBI taxonomy): Eukaryota > Metazoa > Cnidaria > Anthozoa > Scleractinia > Dendrophylliidae > Cladopsammia > Cladopsammia gracilis. The sequence goes on from JAJGOT010000522.1 coordinate 149,644, forward strand.
TAAAAGCTCCCTTTTCATCTTTTGTAGACTTCCGTCAGTATTGGTCGATTTCAGATAAGTTAACCTCCCCTCCATCCATGTCCAATACTGTCGACCTGATACGACCCGAAAAAATCAAAGAAGTACGATCCGTACGGATCGACAAAATGAGACGACCCGTAAAGTGTAGTTGTCGACCCGAAAATTGCATCTCATTAGAGACGCATGCCAGATGAGAGACCCTGGGAACGAGTTTAACAAGCCCTCTTGAAGGTTGTCGACTCGTACGAGTCGTACGGATCGACAAAATTACTGTCGACCCGAAAGACAGACTTGTCGATCCGAAAAAGTGCATCTCATTAAGAAGAGATTCGAGAAAGCGCGAAAGGTGGCTAGAGTACAGGTCGACCCGTACAGATCGAAAACTTTCTTTTTCGGGTTGTATCAGGTCGAGAGTATTGGACAACCCTCGATTTAGTTACAAAAGTGGACATCATGGCTTCTATGAAAACAGGCCACTTTTGAACTTGAGCTAACTGAAGAGAAATGCAGAGAACCAGATTTTTGTATTCAAACGCCATCAAACTTTGTAAGTTTTCCTAAAATTTATCTGGCAACAATTTCATATGACAATTTTTTGATCACGTGACTTGATGTTTCCATGGCAACAACATTTTGAAAGCCATGTTTTTTTAAATTTGCATATTTTTACCTTTGAATGAAGAAAAACAATGTTCATTGGTATAACTTTTATATTTTTACGTCATTTAGCGTTTATTTATTGGTTTTGATTAATTTTGAGTCAATTTGGACGGTTTTTAAGAGGTTTTAAAAAATTTCAGAAATCCAAGATAGCGGCCGTATAACTAATTACCTAATAACTACGTCACATGACGTCATCGTTCCATTGTGCGGACCACAAAGGAGACCGTTTTGGACGTACTATGTACCCTCTAGGTTTCATTGTCATAGTCTTAATGTTTTTGAAGTTACGATTGTGCCCCCCCCCCCCCCCCCCCCGACTCCAGGCTCAGGAACAAGAAAAGCCCAGGCAAAGTAGGGTTAATCGTCTAAATGGTTAGAATACTTGTGGGATAATTGGCAAAATAGGATTATTTTTTAATGTTGTCAATGAAAACCTGCATGTTTAAACGAAGAGTGCCAAAATTCAAGAAAAATCCCAAATTTCATTTTCTAAGGCCCGGTTCAAACGTCGAACTTCACATGTGCCGAATCTAATGCAAATGAGCAAGAACAATGGATTTTGCTCATTTGCATTAGATTCGGCACATGTGAAGTTCGACGTTTGAACCGGGCCTAACATATTGAGAGCCCGTGACTGTAAATATCGAGAATCACTGGCCAGGCTCCAAAATCGAAAATCCTGATAATTTGCCAAAAAATTACTTTTGGAGAGGTATGTTTAAAAATATTATTTAAACTTTCGAGAAAAAGGGAAAAAACGAAAATACCGGATTTTGCCTAATTAATTATGCAAAAGTCACAGTTAAATTTACCAACTTCAGTACGCTTGTGCTGAAACAAGGTGCAATGCTTGGAAACGGATATACCTTTTCTCTTTCGTTTGTTAATGTATTGCAGCGATTAATATAACATAACATAGATAATTTGGAGGTTAATTGTTTCGGTTTGTGATCAGGCTATAAAAAAAATATCCACAGTTCTTAACATGACAATATTTGAACCGTCGCCACGTTTGAAAACAAACCGTGGTCGCGATGTTGCGTGACTTTGTCAGTTTAGTGTACTAGAATGGCTTCCGGTTAGAGTTTAGTGATTTAAAAGTCTCGTACTCGCTAAAATCGTCATTTTTCAAAGAAAAATTAACAATTTATGAAGAAACTGCAATTAAAAAATGTAGTTGACTTAACAGCTTCGCCGCTTCACGGCGTTTAGGCCTATTTACTTTGCCTCCCAACTCCGACGGTCGACTAATAAGCGGCCAATTTTGTCATTATTATCTATATTTGAGATATCTCAAAGCCGAAAGTGATCCAGATAACTGCCAAGATAAAATAAATAAACCATCTAAGAATAGATACAGGTATATTTTTCATAGGTCGATTCGGCAGTCTATCGTATTTCCTCCGAACGTACAGTCTTAAGGCCTATTTACACGCTGCGATTTGTCGCGCCGATTTGTCGGCCCCGAGAAATCGTGAAGCAAATCGGCGCGTGTAAATGGCGACCCGATGCGCGCGCGATTTCAGTCCGACATGTCGGCCGATTCGGAAAAAATCTGTGATCGCTTCACAGATTTTCGCGTGTCGGGCCCGATTATAAGAACGAAAACGCAATCTGGACAAGAAATCACGCAAAACAAATTATATCTGCAGTATTTAAACTAACAACAACCTAAATAACCTATTGGATATCACTTGTTTTTCAAGAAGTTCTTAGCAGAAAAGTTTTGAAATAAAAAAAAGTTCATGTACGATGCTTGCACTGTACAAAGACAGCGCGCACGATTTGTCGTGGCCGACAAATCGGCCCGACAAATCGCAGCGTGTAAATAGGCCTTTATAGTGTTTATAATTTTGCTAATCTATGCAAATTTGACAACAGCGCGTCGCGAAGTTTTCGTTTTGTCAACATACACGAACGGAATCTGAATTGCCCAGATGTTTTTTAATGTTCTTTTAGTATAAGAGCCGAACTTTATCGTTGTTTATATTTTGATATGATATTGGACATACCAAGATGAAGTTTCGTGCCACTGAAATTGCTCAATTTTTGCCTTTTTGCAAAATGCATGAGATGTTATTTTTTAAAGAAACCGTGAAACTTGCGAAGTTTCAAGTCAAAACTCGTACGGGAAGTGTCATTATTTTAACTTTACATTTCGAATTCGGCTTGCCGCCATTACTCAATACAAAAATCACCGGGACCGAACCCTGCCAGATCGAGTTGGCCTGAAGATTTTGTGACGTCAGTGATTCAACACGTGCCTTTTGGCTTTGTTGTCTGTGACCCGGAGGGAACCGCGTTGAGTCATTGACGTCACAAATCAAGTCACGTGCACCAGATCGCAAACCACTAGAACGTGGGACGGAGTAATGGCGGACGGATTTTACGTGATTTTCGTGGGTTTTCGGCCAGTTATTTCTGGGCTGTGTAAGAATATATGAGTCTATTCATAGCACTTCGCATTTGTCTAAACCTATTAGATACATTTGCGTTAAAAAAGCGGAAAAGAAATACAAAAATTTTCGTCGTAGTGGCACTTTAAATAATATTTTTGAACATAGCTCCCCAAAAGTGTCTTTTTGGCAAATTATCAGGATTTTCGATTTTGGGAGCCTGGCCAGCTCTTAAAAACAGATGCTACTAAATGTAAAATCTCTCTTTTTGTACTTAAGGTTATGTTTTCAAGGCAACCTGGTTTTGAAAGACATGATGTGTAAAAAAAATAGTTTTTTTTGGCTAAATCTCTTCTTTTGTAAGATTTTATTCTTATTGTTGCAGTTCTAGTATATTTTGGTGATTTCGATCTATTTTTGATCAGTAGAGGTATATGATGACTGATAACTGTTTTTCGTTTTTCTGCGTTGTAATTTACAAAAATGGAAACAAAAACAATCGATCAAAAAATATATAGAGCAGTTTTCAATTCAGTGTCGTAAAACCAAAACCAAAGTAATTACTCTGACCAATCACAGCAGTCGTAAACAATCCAATGAACCAATCAGAGCTCGAAGCAATTACATGTCGGCGGCGCCAAGCGAGGAAAAACGCGTGCGAGCAAGTCACGATTGGTTTTGGTTTTACTTCTGATTGGTCGAGAAAGTGGCGCGAGATTTTTTAGCCAATCACAAAGCGTAGCAATGCAAGACCAAAACAATTGTGTAATGACTTTCGACACTCAATTGAAAGCTGCTCTATTATACAAAACCAAACCATTTAAAACGCAAAAAGAATATAAAGTGAATTTGGAACTAAACGAATTAAAAATTCTAAACGAAATAAAATTAGAATCAAACCATTCTAAACACAAAAATAATATGAGTGAAATTGAAACTACAATTAATTGGCAAAGGAAACTATAATAACTTAAAATGCAGGTTTAAAATGTAACGAAATTAAAATAAAGTAAAAGTTAAATGCAAAATAAAAATGACACGGCCTTTGCCTGCCACAGTATTCCAGTACACTTTCCAATGGAAACTAGGAGGACAACTGGTGACGCGTAGGGTCTTTGGGCCTGTGAATACAAGACGGCGGTGACTCCGTGCGCGTAGCTTCTGAATATGTCTTCTAAAACTCGCTAATAATTCATGACGAAAACACAAAGCGAATCACCACCGTGAAGGAGGTTTGGATAGCCGTTCTTAATTAGCATAGATTTTGGCGAATATATTCCTTCGTTTTCTTTGCAATTAATTATCAGTTTGAGAAGCTATATCAAGCACTGGAAAGCGTGTTACTTTCACGGTGGGCACAGAAGCATCAAAAAGAGGCAAGGGTAATAATAACTTTTTCCGTTTTGATGTTATCAACGTGAAATTTCACAACAGCACAGAACGCATGTTCAAAAATTGAATATTTTTTTTCTCATTAAGTTTTTGCAATTTTTGGCGGGAAAATGACGTCATAAAGTTGGCGCCAAAAAAGTAACTTAGTATTATGAGAAATGTGATGACAATTACTGAAAGTACTCGCTACAAGCATCTCAAAAGCGAAAAAATCTCGCAAATATGTTGATCTGATCAAAAGATATGACATTTCAAAATTTGAATTTCCCGCCCATAATCTGCTGGGGTCCAAGGTCATTTAGTATCAAATCAACTGAAAACTTGTGCTTCAAACTACTTTAACAGTTTTTAACCTGAGAAGATGAAATTTTACAACAATTATCATTGGTAATTTACAACAGTTATCATTGGTAAAAATCCTATGATTTTTGTTTTTCAAATTTAAGTATTTTGGCGGGAAAATGACATCACAAAAATAGCGCCAAAATTTTAAATTAGTATTATGGGATATCTGAGGTCAGTTTCTGAAAGAACACGCCATAATAATTTCAAAAGTGAAAAAAGTTCGTAAATATGTTGATGCGATCCAAAGATATGACATTTCGAAGTTAGAATTTCCGCCATTTTGTTACGACGGAAATATCTGCCCCTTTTTGATGCTTCTGTGCCCACCGTGTTCGTACTGACGCTTGGAAGGAGGACCTAGAACTCAAGAAAGATTTGTAGAAATACGTAGGGCAAATGTTTAAAAGAGAGGAAATTCTTAGCTTCGTAAAACCGACGGGATTTTAACTGCTATACATGTACTTGGAGTATTTGTTCGGTTATATTACAGTGAAGTTGTAACGTGGTTGGATGGATCTGCCAATCCATTTAGGATATCGGGCCATGCAGAAAAAGATTTAACAGGAGCACATAATAAATGTAATGCATGATCTGTATCCAACGTATCCAACTACTAGCAAAGGATCAAAATTTGTAAACCAAATACGAAACACAAAAGCTATCTACTTGCCCTGTCGATGCAACCGAATATGGCTTAAGGATAAGTATAAATATTCTGATATCCCAAAAGTTTATCGTGACCCTTAACTGAGTGAACAAAAAGATTCGACAGAAGCACGAAATACATGATTGTCGATCCCAAGGGACTTAGTGCACACGTTGTAATGTATATCTCCATCCAGAGGGTCTTGAAGCCCTTTGTCAGTTTGTCCCAAGTATTTGTTCAAATCTTTCTTGAAAGATGAATTAATTGTTGACATGATAGTAATAGGATAATTACCGGAGGGCGGATTGGCGGCATTCAAAGAGTGTCCACAGGCTCTGCCGCCCCATCCTCCTCCCCAGTTGGCGCTCGGCTCGCTTTTCTTTTAACCCAATTCCAACAAAAAGGAGACTGCACAGGCTACAATTTTTTGAAGAACGCATTGAAACGTAAATAAATCACAGGTTGAACAGATAATATATATGTCTTTTATCGCACGTCGGAATGTCTCATTGTATCTTGTATCCAGTTAGACAACAATTTGCCTTTCGCTTTGTCACGTTACAGTAATCATCAAACAATTTCCTTCAATTTCGCTGTATTAATTTTGACACAATCGAGCGAGCAATAACCTTGTTTGCTTTCCAACAAGGCTGAGAAATCGTGTGAGTCTGTCGTGACAGTTTGAAAATGATTTACCGTATTGCATGCGTTCCACATTCGTTTAAAACAAAAATTTGCATAACACACTCTAAGGGCTCGTCCACACTTATGCGGTTTTGAAAACCTCCTTTTTTGGTTCCCCGAAAACGGATAAAAAGATCTGCGTCCACACTAGGAGCTACGGTGATCCGGTGATGCGTTTTCATCACCAGGCTCTGCTCGGACGTTTTTCTGTTCAATACGCATGCTCCAATAGGGTCAGCGATACTACGCGATACTAGTTGTGACGTAAGCGTTTTGAAAAGTTCCGTTTTTGCCGTCCACACTAAAACGATAGACCTGCGTTTTCAAAAGTCTCCACTTTGAAAAGCGTTTTCGAAAACCTCCGTTTTCATCGATTTCATTCTCCGTTTTTGTTCGTTTTAGTGTGGACGATCGGTAAAAACGCATAAAAAAGTATGCGTTTTCAAACGAAAACGCATTAGTGTGGACGGGGCCTAAAAAAGACACTTTTGTTTTGCTTCGTGGCCATTTTAATGAACTTTCAGTACCTTATCATAATTTAAAGAACAAACTCTTTTATTTCGATTCGTGTACTAGCTGTTTTTGAAGTCTCGCTCACCCGTAAAGAAATGCTTTGTAGAAACATTTTGCACATAACACTGTTTTTACCCTTTCGACTAGCAAAAACATTTATCGCACAATAGTAATTTCTTCGGCTTAACTGCTGAATACTCTGCCACATCGGCTATATTTTAGGTGTGCGGAAACAAATTAACTCAAAGCTACTTACATTTTACGTTCTAAAAACGTGTTATATAATTATTTCTCTTTTCTTCTAGGAAAAAATAACATGTCTTTGACACTTGAATTACTACAAGTAATATATAGATAGGCAGAGCCTAACAGCGTCGCACTTTGAACAAGCTTATAATATAAGGTGAAACTTAACTAAGGTGAAAGCTTGGAGCACAAGAATTAAGATTGACGACCGGGCTATTTTTCAATTTTAGCAATTATAAAAAAAAAACAGTGTTACCCGACCGTCTGCACAGTACATTTAGACCGTACAAAAAGTTCACAAAAAAAGTTCACAAAAACAACTTTTCTCTGTCTAGAATAACTAATACGACTTTTTTCCGAATAAAATACAGCTTTTGTTTGTCAAAAATTGCCCAAGAAACTGATTTGGAAATCCAAATTGCAAAAATACACAAACATATTTGCATAATAAGGCGACGCGAGTGAAGACAGAAAATCTAAGTCTTGTTTTGTTTACATAAAATCGCTTTTCAATCTATGTAATGAATGAACAAACACATGGAAAAATGGACAACACAATCTTCTTTCGAAAAATTTTATTGAAATCTCCATTAGTTTATGTTTAAAACCAAAACGCGTACATTTATAGTGCATCGAGGCCGTGCCGTGTCTTCGATGAAATTCAGGAAATTAATACAACGGAATTAAGCTACACGTTTATAAACAATTCTCTAAAACTAACGAGAACACAAATAAAAGGTCAATCACAGATTGATATCAAGATAAATTCCCATCGAAAAATGTAATTTGTTTTACCTTTAAGTCCCTCGCTTGCTTGAATATTCTTTAAATCTCCGCGTTGGTTCTGAAATCCGTAATAAAAACAAATATCTCCCGCATTGATATAAACGTACGAAGGTCCTCGAAGCAAGATTTTATCCCTTAAAGCTCTTCTTTTTCCACTAAAGCGGCTTCTGAGTATCCCTTATTTAGTATCCTGTCTTGAGTAGCAAACCGCGAAAAAATGCAGGGAAATAACGACTTTACTGCTCTACTAAACACTGCGAAAGATCCAACTTTTTTAAAACTTAAAAGTGTTTACAGAGCTGACGGCTGTGTAGCCGCGCGTGTGGTGTCATACGCGCATGTTTTGCGACGTCATACGCGCCCGCGAGTTTGCCTTGCGCGACCGACTTGACTGCTGACTGACACATGTTACGGAGGCCCATCTAAAGTCGAGGCCCATTAAAGGCCCATCTACACTTACCGTGATGCACCGCGCATTGTTTATTTTGATTTGGGCCCAGATTAATGCGATCTCTCGCGAAGTGAAATTTTTGCCTGTCATCTCCAGGAAGAAATGAACACTGAGTTTGAAATTTCGTTCTGCATTAATTTTAAAATTTATTAGTCCCGAGAAACGGTCCTGTTAGATATCAAAAGCCCGTATAACATGGCTCGCATTTTGTCTGGGGCCGCTCAACCCGCCTTAGTGTAGCTCCAGGCAACTCCAGTCAACGAGGCAGTTTCCTCTGCTTCGAAAGTTCGCATCGAAAACATTTTCATGTTGTGGGACGCGGTAAACCTCCTGCTATTTTTACCGCAAGTTTAAGGTCGATGCTGCTTAAAACTTCCAGCGAGCCGAGAAGTGTTTCTATTTTGTGGGCTGTTCTGTTGGCGTATCTGATTTGCATCGGGCATAATTAATGAGCTCCGCCGGCGGAGTTCGTTTTATCGGCTTGAAGAAGTTTGCATCGAAAAAAATTCGACGACTAGGGACGGGGAAAACCTCCTTTATCTTCCATGGAATATTTCACATAGTTGCTGCCAAAAACGATTCCGCCGGCGACCCGAGAAGTTTAAGCTTTTTCTGGTTTTTACATCTCCAGGGGGCATTTTTCGGTCGAACGGTCACGGTTATCGATGGTAAGATTCAAATGTCAATTCACAGTATCTGGAAAACGAATGTACTAAAAAATTACAATGAAAAAATTCGAAGATAAATCTTTAACTAGTAAGCAATCTACTATACCTATTTCCTTTCCACGGCCGACCGAATTTCTGAGCCAAACCTTCTGAAGGTTCTCGTTTCTTGACAGCCGGCCTCTAGCCTTCGGCGGCGATGCTTAGAAAACGTATCAGTAACGATGGAAAATAAAAGAAAACATACAAAAACAAGATGCAATGCCTTGAATATGAACTAAATATTTGAAAGAAATGATCTTGAAGTTAATAGACGATAAAGATTTCCCGATGTAAACGGATTATTTTAGGAATCAAACTTTCTCGCCACAAAATGGATTATCGTGGCCCCAGAAATTCTAGAACGCCCGCAATGAGTCACGGTAAGTGTAGATGGGCCTTTAATTTATCTTTAAAGGCAGAACACGTACCATTTATAGCGCATCAAGGCAGAGCTGTCCTCGTTGAAATTCAAGATAATTGAACGTTTCATAAACATGTCTCCAAACCTTAATCCTATTTAGACCGGGGGGGCTTTTGGAGCTCGCTCGAACAAAACGGTTGATGCAATGACCACCAAATTTGGTGACTTTTCCTAAACTTTATCTGGAAACATTTTCACGTTAGCGTTCTTTGTCCACCGACACTGCCGTTTCCATAGCATCCGCTTTTTGACACCTATGTTTTACAAAATTAACATTTTTCGCTTTAATCATGATTATTTCAAAGTTTTCTTATTGAATAAATATTTTCCACATAATTTAACGATAATTGATCAAATTATGTATAATTGTTTATTAATTAAGGTTAATTAACGGTAATTTTAGGAAAATGTGGAATATGAAATGTCAAAATCCAGGATGGCGGATCGAAGTTTTACTAAGGGTCGTTTCTCTCTATAATATTATTATTGGTTCATATTTTGGATTATAAAACAGTTGCCCACAATAAACTAAGCTTTAGCAGTCCATTGGCTATATTTTTCGGTGTTTTTTACCGAAATAAACACGTTTGAACTAATTCAAGATGGCGGATCCAAGGTGGTGGACAATAAAATGGGAAATTTATTTCTAGTATATTACGTGTCTGTGTAATTCCATTATCTCTAAACATTTGTTGTCAAAATATCATAAAAATGTCCTTTTCACTCGAGAAAGCGTTTTTTTAATTCATTACGTACATGAAAAGCCATAATTTGAAAAGTTAACTGTTCCAGTTTTTAAGAAAATGTACACATCACTTCTATGACGTCACATGCTGTTACCATAGCAACAAAGTGTACGAATTCATTAACTTTTACTCCTGCATCAATATGTGAAAGTTTGGTATGAAGACTACCGTTTGTTTCAGAGATATGCCTTATAGAACGTTTCAGTTGGTTATTTCATTGTATATGACGTCATAATGATGTCACTGTTATTGTTTACAACACCAACAGTGTTAGTAAACATAAGACTTTCATCAAATAGGTAGCTGTTAAAGTCTTGTTGTTATATGTTCAAAATTGAGAAAATATTGATTAAAGACTGTTTTAGCCAATAAAATCGACTATATGACGTCATAATGACGTCACCTTACGTCATTATGACAACAAAGTATCTGTAGTTACTAGAATTCATGACAACATAATCCTGTGTAAATTTGGTGGCCATAGCATGAGCGGTTTCAAAGTTACATGGGGGGGGGGACTTCTGGAGCCCCCCCCCCCGGTCCCAGACGGTCAAAAAAAGCCCGGTCTGGATAGGGTTAAGAGAACACAAAGGAAAAGTCAATCAAAAATTGATATCAACATAAATTCCCATAGAAAAATGTGATTTATTTTACCTTTAAAGCACTGGACTGTTTGGAAATTCGTTAAAACTTCGCTTCTTCGGTTCTGAAATCCGTAATAAAAACAAGGCATCTCCCCGCATTGCTCCTGCATTGATAATATGAAGTTCCTCGAAGCAAGATTTTATCCCTGAAAGATCTTCTTTTTCCACTAAAGCGGCTTCTGAGTATTCCTTAATTAGTATCTCCCTGTCTTGCAAACCGCGAAAAAATGCAGGGAAATAACGACTTTACTGCTCCGCCTAACACTGCGAAAGATCCAACTTTTTTAAAACTTTAAAAAAAGTGTTTACCGAGCGGCTGTGTAGCCGCGCGTGTGGCGTTATACGCGCGACACACATGTTGACACACATCTATGAGTATGGGGCTGAGCAGCCGGGCCTTCGGCCAGGCGAGTGCTCCGCTATTAAGTGTTGACATAACGTCAGCGCTTGAAAAACTTCAGGGTAAAACATGACAAACCAATCTAGTTTCTGTTTTTCTTAATTCAGTCTACGGCTTACTTTTTAAACATCACACGACGCGATAGAAATCATGAGCTACGAAACAGAAAACAAACCTACCCCAGTGTTTTCTGACACATGTAGGCTATCGACAAAAAGTATGCCATCGTCTGTAGACCTCTGCTCTTTTGAATTGACGCCTTCAAGGTACTGTTCTGTGTACTTTTTGCGTACGTTGTCCACGGATATTGCACTCTTTTGTTTTTCTTGTTTTTTTATGACTTTATCCCATTTTGTAAAGATCGCAAATGTATACTGGCAATTCACCTCTTTCACCAATTCTGTGGCCTTGAGAAAAAAAGTGTTTAAAATAAATTAGTTAGTGTGCTAGGGTGACAAAATTTATCTTTTTGTAGTCAGTTGTAAAAGGTAAGGGTCTCAAATGTGTACTTCGTATCTTGAAAAATATAAGTACATTGAATAAAAGCAATAGTGAAGGCAAAATGATGACCCAAAATACTCTACTTTGCGAGCGAGTGCAATAAACAAAAAAACTCATTAATAATTCATAATCATCTCGATGAGCCTATCACAGGAGGTAAATCGATCAAGTGCATGAACCTTTATTACCTGGTAATCTACGGTCATTCTGAAAAGTACAGTCCGGAGAGGGATTTGATATCAGCCTCAGAGGAAGACGGGGTTGAATGTCCAAACAATGTAACTAACGCTAAATTCTAATTATTGAGGATTCTTAGTACAACAAATGATGACTTATTTGAATATTTGTGTTCAGTACTTTTTTACGATATCTAGCAAGCCTTTTGCCATTTTATTGGAAACTTCTCCAACAAATTACGTAATCAACAGTTTAGCAAGTAAGCCGTTATTTGAATGACACCAGTGCCTAGATGTAAATTGGTAGGTCAGCGAGTGGTTCATGCAAGCTGTATATTTCTACTCGTTTTTTGCCACTGAAAAAAAAAATTGTCGGACGTTTTATCCACCATATCTGTCAACTTTGGTATAGCATTTTCATGAATATATATTGTTTTTTTTTTTTTCTCAGAACTTTAAAATTCCAAAGCTTTCGACAAGAGACGGGAAGCGATGGTCACTTCGTCGAAGCCAGTCGGTTAATGTGGCAGATTTGTTGTATATGAAATTCAGTCTACTGGTTTTTATTGTATGCTAATTTCCTCTTTGCACAAAAGAGCAGTTGTTTAATATCCGTAGGGACACGCTTTTTGTAAGAGTGTTTTTGAAGTCGTTAAAAAAAACTCACAGCACGTGTGTTACCAGTTGTAAGATTCTCGCCTCGAGTTTTAGACCTGATAAAACACTACTCGTGCTCGTTTTGTAGACAGTACGTAAAGGTCTTTACTGCTTCAAAAGATAAAAGCGCTTATAATATACTCAACAAAATATACAGTTTCTGATTGGTCAATGACGAATGCATAAATAGATTATAGAGTGCAAATTAGGTTATAAAGTGCAATACGAAAGTTGCGCGAAAGTGAAAGTTGAAAGTCACGCGCAATGCACCGTGACGGCCTCACCAAAATTTTGTTGAGAATATTATAAACAAGAAATCGTATGAACTACTCGTACATTTCGTGATTTATGGGCACTCGTGATGTTTTGAAAGTTCTCAATTTTTTTTGAGAACTTTCAAAACATCACTCGGTCCCATAAATCACGAAATGCACTCGTGTTCATACGATTTCCTATACATATCTTATGTTACAAAATATAGATATACGGTAAAATACTACAAACTATATTACTAAACGATCGGTATTTGAAAATTAAACGTTTTATAAAAGCATTTTTAAAGCGAACGGCATTTACCTTTGCATTAACTGACATTGTGGCCTTCTGGTGACCTCCTTTTAACGAAACGACATTAATATTTTACTTACACACTGTATGTGAGGATCCGTTGAACTTATAACAGCCACAGTTATATCTGCTTTTTTGCATGAATCTCTTACAACGTGGTCGCATTTGTCATCCATGCCCAAACCAGGAGTATCAACCAAGACAACGTTCTCTGGCAGGACTTTAGAACTAAACTTCTTGGGCCAATCTACACGAACCTTGCTATATTTGTCAATTCCAAGCTTTTCACGTTCTTCTTTCAAACCATTTGAACTCATTACATCCAAGAGTTCTTTTATCTCGTTTCGGTTTCTTGTATTCGAGAGCAGCATGGTTTCATTCACCGTTACACTCCAGTCTTCTTTATCTGTGGTGCAAACTTCAATTAAGCACATCGTTGTTTGTACAAACCCAACGGGGAGACGCTCTTCTTTTATCAAGGCGTTAATTAGGGTTGATTTGCCGCTGCTGGTAGCTCCAATAAATTCAATAACAACTTTATCAGAAGCTTTTCCCAGGACTCTCTCTAAATCTTTCTTTATTTCCTTAAGTTGTTCATCTATGCGTTCTACTGCTTTACGCTCATGTCGTGTCGTTAACTCGCCATCAAGCTGCTCAAGATACTCCTTGCATGTTTCTTGCACTATTTCATTGTTATGCTGGAGCTGTTTTGTAGCGTTTTGCACTTCTGTGACGAAAGTTACTAACTTTTCCCACGCCATTTCAAGAGAGAAGTCTGGGCACTTTGCGTACTTCAGTCTTTTAGAACATCTCGATCAAAGCACCTAGGGTGATGGCGAAGTTCTTTCCACCGGCGCTGAAAAAATGAGGATAATAGAACATCTGTTTAATTACGAGAATTATTTAATTTTCAGTGCAGGAAATTTCACTTCTGCTCTGTGTTCGAAATAATCTAAATCATCGGCCAATAAAATTTTAATCGACGAGAACTCTAAGATTACTGAAACCGTACATAGTGGAAAATTAAGAATTCGAATCTGAGCCAGTGGTGTTAACTACTCCACAATGGAAGATTAACTGTGACAAATGGCAGGAAAATCATTATCACGTGTACCCTCTAGGGTTCAAGCGATCTATACTTCTCGTATATAAACATGTTATGCAAGAGTAAAGGTTTTGTTTCCGTGTGCAATAAAAGGCTCCTGAGAGCCAACCCGTGAATAAGAAATGCTAACGCGTAACGCAATATTGCGGTAAGCCTATGCTTTTATACCGACACGGTTTGATAGTTTTTCAAAATTGAAGGTAACGACTTTGACGAACGCAAAAAAAAAAAAAGAACAGTACGTCACTTTCATAATGTCCAGTCCGAGAAGAAAAAAATAGCCCGGGCAAGATTCGAATCCTGGGCCCCCCGCCATTTGTCAGCACGAAAAAGGAAACCTTTAACCACTTGATTTTATTATTTCAAGGTAGATACGCATCAAAACGCGTGTCTCTGTTGAAAAATCCGTTTGGATCGATTTTAATATTCCATTAAAGACTCCAAATGCGAAACATCTTTAAGCTCGTTGTTGTTTATATTCGTTTACAACAAATTAGTTATTGTTATCGCTAGATTCATGTTGTTCCGTATTACGAAACGCATTCGTAACAAAGCATTACGTCAGCTGAGTGATGGAACGAGCGAGCGAGTGAGTGAGTAAATTTGCCATCGTCTCGGATAACCCTTTCATTACGCTTCGCGTATTCACGGGTTAAACTGTAAACTTTATTTAAACACGGTAAAATCATCAGGAACCTAACCTAGCTTAACCTAACTAGAGGGTCTGAATGGGGGGGTCCACATGTCGGTTGTCGGTTAAAATTTCATTACTTTGTCGGTTGTCGGTTAAAATATTCGACCTTTGTCGGTTGTCGGTAAATCTCAGTTAATAATTAAAAATGCAAGATCATGCAAGTTAATTATTCACATTTGTTATGTAATTTGCGCAGTTTTAAGACTTTAAAAAACTATAGACAAGTGTAAAACTTGTAATTATTCATTATTTGATTGCACTTAAACCTAGTTAACTCTGTCTTTTAGCAACGTGATCGTCTACCCCACTTTTATTTGGAAATCTAGTATACCGATAAAATCACCAAAGCTTTAATTCTAGATGTGAATTTGTTTTCCTGTTGATTACAGGGCATCGAAGTAAATCAAGAGAGGTAAATTTGACAAGAGTGAAATGCCCACTTTAGCCTTTGGGATACGTAATTTTGTTAGCTACGGAAGTCTTTTTTTTCCCAAGACGTCCACAAACACTTTTTACACTTATTATTCAACGGCTCTCGTGGCTTTATATATATATATATATATATATATATATATATATATATATATATATATATATATATATATATATATATATATATATATATATATATATATAACAATCACAAACTGGAAAATTCGACTTTGCCGATATTTCGTCTTTATTACAAAAGACTTCATCAGTGGTTAGCTGCTAGCGGTTGCTAGCATTTCCAGGGACTACGGATGACGAGGACGTGCAACATATGACTTCGCTAGCAGAGCCTATATCAGACGGAAAGGCGTTTCCCAGCATTTACAAGGAGAGCATTGGTGACATCTGCTAACCTCACTGAGACCTATTGCCAGCGCTTAACCCTTACTGTGGGGTTTCTTTGGGGTTTTTTGACAGACATTTCGCTGCCATGCGTATCAATCTGCACCATTTAATGGATCTTTAATGATTTTACAACTATTATTACCTCTTACCGTCACATGTCGAGACGCAGAAATGCACGAACAGCCCTGCAGGATCGTGTAACACACGCTCTGTTGACAAGCTCTGAATGTTCTTCAAAGTCTGATTCCTCGTTATCCGAATCTGTCTCATACTCATCAATTTGTACTTCCCTGTGATCCTCAAACACCTTAGTAACATCCCCTTCGTCCACAAATTGTATGCTAACAACGCGTTGTGGCGTGATTAGCGCGCGCATAGCACAGTTTGATGTAAACAAACTGTTCAAACAAACAAAAAGATATTTAAAACCCATATCATCGTTAACGTTCAATAGAAAGGATCGTTTCATTGAATACAGTGTTGTTTTATCTACCAAACTTGACAAAGTAATTAACATTTTAGCCCTTACTTTGAAGATAATTTGAAGCTTTTCTTTTCTAGGGAAGGAAGGGTAGGGTTAGATTTAATTGCCGCGGGAAGTTTTCAACCAATCACAGACTGACTTTTGAGACGTCAATACGACTTTATATTGACGTCTCAAAAGCAGGCAAAAGTTTAGGCAAAAGTATCTAAGAATCATGACACAACGGCAGGGAATCTCGTCGGCACGCTTACGAGACGCTATTCTAGAAAAGGCGGATCCCGGGGCTGTAAAGTAATTTGAAGACAGGAAATTCTATAATTGACGAAATTTGGAATTAATGTGGTTACGTCTGGTGAAATAGAACCCACCAAAGGATCTGGACATTTCCTGCGCTAAAAATAAATTCAAAATGCTCTTCTTTCTGAATACAAACATCCCTATAACGTCGGACCATGTCGGTTGTCGGTTAGAATTTATTTGTCGCTAGTCGGTAATTTTTTCCTCGTTTTGTCGGTAGTCAGTAATATTTTTCGCCCTTTGTCGCTAGTCGGTTAACCCCATTCACACCCTCTAACTAGCCTAAACAAATTATAAAGCTAACTACAATTAATCTAAATAACCTGTTTTTCATGAATGCCATGTGTAGTTTAAATCAAAACTTCAGATAAGCTGATCGTTTAAATTGACTTAGAAATTTCATTTCGGCTCTCATATCAGAGGGTAGGCTGTTCCAGAGAACTGCTCTGCTATAACTAAAGATGTTTTTCATGTAATTAGTTCGTGGGAACGGGACGACTAGTTTGTTATTAGAGTCCCACAGGGAATAGCGTATTTCATTTCGTTTAACAAATTTAGAGGACAGGTATTCAGGTACAAGACCATTTAAACACTTGTAAACCATTAAGATTTTCTGTATTTGAAACTGTGCTCAAATCTTTCCAATCGAGTTGTCTAATTAGGCAGTTGGCGTCCGCGTCATAACTAGAAAAGGTTAAAACACGAGCGGCACGGTTCTGAAGCTTCTGTAACCTGTCCAATAAAGTTTTACCACAATGGTCCTTATCGTAGATGAGTACGCCACGCCAACATATCAGCGGTTTCTCGCTTTCTTGACCCTATAGTCTCGGTTTGATGTTTACGAGACTATAGGGTCAAGAAAGCGAGAAACCGCTCGCTGATATGTTGGCGTGGCGTACTCATCTACGATAAGGGCTATTACCCCAAACAAGATTGCAGTACGTGTAATTGAAGTGAGATTGAATTAGCGCGTTGTATATATAATGAAGAGTAGATGGAGGCACAAAAGGTCTAATTCTTTTTATGGCTCCTATCCCGGAAGCGATCTTTTTAGATAATTTATCGATGTGTATTTGCCACCGTAGATTTTCATCAATAAATATTCCAAGCGATTTGACAGAGGAAACTTGTTCTATTGGAATATTATCAATCAAGAGCTCAGGTGGGTTTGACAAAGTACTCAATTTTTGTCTAGAACCAATTAGTATGAATTTAGTTTTAGCAGTGTTCAAAGTAAGTTTGTTAGAGATGAGCCACTTGTGTAGATTATCCAAATCGTGATTCAGGTTTAACTGTATTGAATTCACATCAGCGTCCGCATAAGTGATGTGAGTGTCATCAGCATACATTCTAGGCTGGCATGATGTTAGGCAGTTTGGCAAGTCGTTAATGTATACGAGAAATATAAGGGGGCCTAGGATTGTTCCCTGTACCCCACATTTAAGTGAACATATTTCAGAAAGAAAACCATTAACGAAACGATGATGATAAGCTTAACTTAGGTGAAAGGTCGGAAGCACAAGAAAAATTAGAATTAAGATTGACGACCAGGCTATTTTTCAATTTTAGCAATTCTCAAAAACAGTAAGCTTATTACGCGACCGTTTGCACAGTTCATTTAGACTGCACAAATTTCACAAAATCTCACTGTTTGAGAAATGTGAAACCTCTCTTGAGTAGCAAATTGCGAAAAAAAAGCAGGGAAAAACGATTTTGCAAACCGTTTTCTCCGCTAAACACAACAAAAGTGTTTTTTTCTTTTAAAATGTTTTATTTATCAATAAGAAATCCCTAAAGTTTACAATATTATCCTGAGAGGCTAGTCATTTCCGGTTAGAAGGCATCCTGAGTTAAAGCTAGTCCTTTCCGGTTACAATAATACAAGGTCAGTTCAGGTTTACATTTATAAAGTTCATTTCCAGTCGTTTGGTCCAGCTGAAAGTCCTTTCTGGTTTGCACATGATTACTTTAGTCATTTCTGGTAATGAATGATGAGTTGCCAGTAGCTAAATTATTAGAGTCACAAGCTTTGACTGTTGTATTTCACAAATATTAGGGTGACACCACAAAGCAGAAATTTTCTGTTCGCGGTGGGGGGGGGGGGGAGGGGGCAGGAGGTACTCCCATATATGAACTATATAGGTATGTGCCGCTGTGAATTAAGGGTATGGTTTTCAGGCAGTTTAGTCTGGGATAGGGTATAGTAATCAGAGATTTTTGGTCTAGAATAGGGTATCATTTTCCGTGCAACTGATCAGTTGCATGACGAATTTAGTCTAGACGCTATATACTAGCAAATGTCATTTAATAATTGGTAAGGTGTGCTGTACGACATTTTTACTGACCCCTGGTATCTTAGACTGTGATAGTGAATGAGTTTCTGCAAAATAGCGAGTCTAGAAAAGGTCTAGGATAGGGTAGGATTTTTCGGTGTTTAGTCTAGAATAGGGTTGCAAAATGCAGCTAAAATGGTCCAGTATAGGTTAAGGGTCTCAGAGTCCCAGCGGCACACCCCCGCCCAAAAATTTGCAAAGTACCCCCCCCCCCCCCAGTCAGTTTGCAACTGTGTTGTGATGTCATTCCTTATGTCCCTTACAGTGGCCGGAGAGTTCTCGGTGCCATTGTGAAAAGTTGCTTTATTTCGAAAAACCCATATACCATAAAGTATATATGGTCTTAATGAAAAAGTGTGCTCGCATGTCATTCTCATCTCATGAGTAGTGCCGATACGGTGGGAGTGAAAACACCCCACACCCTTCCACAGGTTCAAATTTTAATCTAGCTTGGAAAGGCGTGGTAACCAGTTATCAGACTAATCTGGTTCCACATTTGCAGTACCATTGCTAAACCAGACACCCACATCAGGCCATAAGGAGTGTCCGGACGTAGGCACCAAGTTCCTAACTTCATGACTTCTGTACTCTTTGCCACATTTAATTTAGTCCCTGTATATGTCTCGTATTTGTGAAGGTAAACAATTTGTCTAAAGAAAAAATGTTGTTTACAAAACATATGGAGTCATCCGCATTCATTGGTGAATTTTAAAACGCTTTCCTCAGGCTTCTGGAAGGAGAGAACCTTCAATAGTATCATTCTTTACTTATACTGGTCGCCAAAACTTCTGTGCATAAAAAGTACAAAAGTGGAGACCGGGAATCTCCCTGCCTCACACCTCACTCGAGTGAAATTTCTTTAGTCAAAAATCATTAACTATAATTTTCATATTTGCTTGACAGTATAATGTAGAAATCCACCGCTGGAAATTATGGCAAAATCCAAAACGACTTAAAACATTGGTAAAAAGTTTACCAATGTTTTTTCTACCCTGTCAAAGGCTTTCTCTTGATCAATATTCAGCAAGATATCAGTTTCATTGGTAATATTTATATAATCTAGAGAGTCACGCAAGAGAAATAAATTCTCAAAAATCGTCCTACCCGGGACGGAACAAGTTTCATCTTCTTGAAATAATCGAGGGTAACACTTTTGAAACTCTGCTTGTAAGAGTTTTTGAACAAATTTTGTAATGAACATTGAGTAGCGAAATGGTCGGGCCAACAATTTTTGAGGTTTTTCTTATAATCTTTCTTGTAAAGTTATCTAGTTACGCTTCCTTGCATTGAATCATTGAGAGAATTATTTTCCAAACTAAATTTATAATTTCGAACAGAATAGGGCCTAAAAGATCCCAGAATTTAGCGTAAAATACTTGAGGTAATCCGTCTGAACCGGAGGTTTCCCTGAAGAAAGTCCACGCATTGCGTGGATAATTCTCTCACTTAATCTGTTTTCAAGTTTGTTCAAAAATTCGGTTTGGACTGTTAAATTAACAGGTTCTTGCAAGTACAAATTACGGTAAAAATCGAAATGAGCCGGAGAAAAGGAACAAGCTTAACTATTAAGGTGTTTCCCTCCAGTTTCCGTGTAGCCGCACCGTCCGTTTTTGAGCGGCCGTTTAACTAACTTTCCTTTATTGAATTAGAATGAAACTTACACAAAATATTGTACAAAGTTTGAAGTTTATAAGAGTGTAACAATTTTAAAAATCGGTTTTAAAATTGCGGAGATAAACGAGAAACATTGAAATCGCTTGAGTCTAAATTCCGAGCGATTGCGATGGCATCTAGAAAAATCAAAACTATTACGATAAACTATGACATATGGCAAACAAAATATCTAAAAATTAGATGTAGTTAGACTCAAGCGATTTCAATGTTTCAATTTTAAATCCGATTTTCAAAATTGTTACAATCTTATAAACTTCAAACTAAGTACAATATTTTGTGTAAGTTTCATACTAATTCAATAAAGGAAAGTTAGTTAAACGGCCGCTTAAAAATGGTCGGTGCGGCTGCATGGAAACTGGAGGGAAACACCTTAAAGGTGAAACTTAACTAAGGTGAAAGGTCGGAAGATTGACTATTTTTCAATTTTAGCAATTCTCAAAAAAAAAAAAACGGTATTACCCGACAGTCTGCACAGTACATTTAGACCGTAGTAAAGTTCACAAAAACAACTTTTCTCTGTCTAGAATAACTAGTACGACTACTTTCCGAATAAAATACAGTTTTTGTTTGTCAAAAATTGCCCGAGAAACTGATTTGGAAATCAAAATTGCAAAAATACACAAACATATTTGCATAATAAGGCGACGCGAGTGAAGACAGAAAATCTAAGTCTTGTTTTGTTTACATAAAATCGCTTTTCAATCTATGTAATGAATGAACAAACACATAAAAATAGACAACACAATCTTCTTTCGAAAAATGTTATTCAAATCTCCATTACTTTTATATGTTAAAAAAAAAAAACTGCTGTCCTCGATGAAATTCAAGATAACCATAAACACGACTTAATATGAGCACGTTTCATAAACATGACTCCAAAATTTAAGAGAACACAAAGGAAAAGTCAATCAAAAATTGATATCAACATAAATTCCCATCGAAAAATGTGATTCATTTTACCTTTAAGTCACTGGACTGCTTGGACATTCGTTAAAACTCCGCTTCTTCGGTTTTGAAATCTGAAATCCGTAATAAAAACAAGGCATCTCCCCGCATTGCTCCTGCATTAATAAAAACGTATGGGGGTTCCTCGAAGCAAGATTTCATCCCTGAAAGCTCTTCTTTTTCTACTGAAAGCGGCTTCTGAGTATCCCTTAATTAGTATCCCTGTCTTGAGTAGCAAACCGCGAAAAAATGCAGGGAAATAACGACTTTACTGCTCCGCTAAACACTGCGAAAGATCCAACTTTTAAAGTGTTTACCGAGCTGACGGCTGTGTGCCTGGGCCTAACAGCGTCGCTCTTTGAACAGAAAGCCGATGATAACTTAACTGAGGTGTAAGGTCGGAAGCACAAGAAGAAAATTGACGACCGGGCTATCTTTTAATTTTAATTTAGCAATTCTCAAAAACAGACTTACGCGACCGTTTGCACAGTACATTTAGACCGTACAATAGTTTACAAAAACAACTTTTTCTCCGTCTAGAAAAATTAGTACGACTAATTTCCAAATAAAATACACCTGCTGCTTATAAAAATTGTCCGAGAAACTGATCTGGAAATCAAAACTGCAAAAATACACAAACATATTTGCATAAGACCACGCGAGTGAAGTTTACAACTATAAAATCCAAGTCTTGTTTTGTTTTGTTTACATAAAATCGCTTTTCAACCTATGTAATGAATGAACAAACACATAAAAATGGACAACACAATCTTCTTTCGAAAACTTTTATTCAAATCTCCATAAGTTTATGTTTAAAAGCAAAACGCGAACCATTAAGAGCTCGTCGAGGCCGAGATGTCTCCGATGAAAGAAATCAAAACAACTGAATTTAATTGAGCGCGTTATAAACAATTCTCCCGAAAACTAGCGAGAACACAAAAAAGTCAATCACAGATTGATATCAACATAAATCCCATCAAAAAATGTCTTTTGTTTTACCTTTAAGTCCCTCCACTGCATGGAAATTGTATAAATCTCCGCTTTTTCAGTTCTGAAACCCAAAGTGACAAACATCTTCCCGCATTGCTCCCATACTTGAAGCAAGATTTTATCTCTGAAAGCTCTTCTATTTCCACTATAGCGGCTTCTGAGTATCCCTTAATTAGTATCCCTGTCTTGAGTAGCAAACCGCGACAAAATTTAGGAGAATAACGACTTTAACTTAAACGGTTTTCTCCGCTAAACACTGCAGTGTTTTCCCAGATGACGTGAAATTGCAAAGATCCCGGTTGTTGGGTGGCGTCATACGCGCATGTTTTGCGACGGTCTACGCGCCCGCGAGTTAACCCTAAGCGACGGCGTCGGCGGCGGCGGCGGTGTGACAACGCACCCGCGAAACATTCCGCTAGACATGACCATGAAAAATGACGGACATGGGTTCTATGGTTCTCTGGTTCTATGAGTATGGGGCTGCGCAGCCAGGCCTTCGGCCTGGCCTCCGCTATTGTTTAGATCAGATGGCTCACCTTGCTTAAACAACGGAGAAACCCTGGCACATTTCCAGTCGTCAGGAAATATACCAGAGACTAAGGATTTATTAAATAGATCACATAGTGAAACTGAAATAAGATCAGCACATTCGCGTATTATTTTAGCAGAAATGTTTAAAAACGAGGTAAGACCACATCAAACACGAGTCAAAGACGCCAACCAACTGGACTAACATATCATGAACCCGAAATAGGTCCAACGCGACAACTTTAAAACTTATTTCTTTTTTCTTGATAATTTGTTCTGTTCGGTGAAATTCACTTTAAATGGTAAAAGAACATAAATTAAGGACTGGCTTTTATATTAAGCTTTTGTCACTTTGAATGAACGTCATATCGTATTATAATATTATATGTTTTAAATGTATGTTTTTGTGCAAAAAACTAACAGAATGGTGATAAAAATTTGACAACATTTTCTTAGGGTTGATAGAAATAAACGCGTTTCCGGTAATTTCAGAAGCTCTAATTTTCAAAATTTTCCCCCCTACATAAGTCGCCCCTTCGTCGCTCGTTGAGCTCGCGCTACGCGCGAGCTATTCTCGCCAACCCAAAATATGCTCCGTGGTCCGTGATATTTATTAAGTCATAACGAATCAAAACCACTCCTGTGGAAAAGATATATTGATGACGTGTTCCCTTTGTGAAACACCAGCATAGAGGAAATAAATGGGTTCATTGAACAGGCTAACAGACATCACCAAACCATTAAATTTACGGCTGAAATCTCAGAGAAAGAAACTATTTTCTGGGATACCTGCGTCTAAAAAGGTGATAGATTTAAAGAAACGTCTATCCTCGACGTACGCGCCCATTACAAACCGACAGAAACATTTCAGTACACACATTTCTCTTCCTGCCACCAACCAGGGGTCAGTAAAGGCTTCATAAAAGGCGAGGCACTTAGGCTGCTTCAAACTAACTCTTCAAAAATGACGTTTGAAGAGAATAAAAGAAAATTCAAATCACGCCTACATTTATGTCCACACATCCTTGATTTTGAAGAAAAAAATTGTACTAAAAAAAATCTTGCATGGCGTATAACGCTGAAAAAAAATTCGACACCCTTGCATGTCAGGAAAAATAAAATTCCACCGCCAGAGGTTTGGGAAAAAAATTCTTACCCAACCCCCCCCCCCCCTTCAAAAGTCAACTGGGTCGGTGGTCGGCCCCTGAACAGCAACTTTGTTATTTATGAATCGTTTTCGTTTTCGCAAGCAGTTTGTTTTCTGGCTATGAGAGCAACCCCAAGAGAAAGGATGTTGCAGGGAATGCCAAATAAAAGAAATTAAGAAATTCTTGAAATACAGCTAAATTTTCTCTGTTACTGTTTCTGTTCAGTTCAAAGATTCAAAGGACCTCTGATTTGCATCCTCGATTTAGATAAGTCTTTTAATTGAGTGAAAAATACTTGTTTTAGTTTTGCACATGGACGCTCAGCTGCATGGCCAAAAATGTTAAAATGCTATATCTCCAAAGCAATGTTGCAGATATGAAGGACTCTCTAATTTAACTCACGTCATTTTCTTGCTTAAGACAGGTAGCATTACGAAGCGCTTTGCACTTTGATATTAGTTTTTAATTGCATTGCAGCGTGGGATTTAAGTATATTTCAGTTAAGTCGATAAACAAAGCCGAATTCTAGAAGGAATTTTTTCATTGTGTCTTTGGTCTAGCGAATAACCCTCGAATTTAGTGGTCCGGATCCGGATCACGTTCAAACACAACTAGCCGAGAAATAACTTATCATAACTGAACAACAACTTTGTTATTTATAAATCGTTTTCGTTCTCGCAAGCAGTTTGTTTTCTGGCTATGAGAGCAACCCCTGAGAGAAAGGATGTTGCAGGGAATGCCAAATAACAGAAATTAAGAAATTCTTGAAACACAGCTGAATTTTCTGTTACTGTTTCTGTTCAGTTCAAAGGTTCAAAGGACCTCTGATTTGCATCTTCGCTTAAGAAAAGTCTTTTAACTGAGAGAAAAATACTTGTTTTAGTTTCGCACATGGACGCTCAGCTGCACGGCTAAAAATTTTAAAATGTTATATCTCCAAAGCAATGTTGCAGATATGAAGGACCATGAAGGACTCTCTAATTTAACTCACGTCATTCTATTGCCTAAGACAGGTAGCATTACGAAGCACTTTGCACTTTGGTAAATTAGTTTTTAATTGCATTGTAGCGTGGGATTTAAGTATATTTCAGTTAAGTCGATAAGCAAAGCCGAATTCTAGAAGGAATTTTTTCATTGTGTCTATTGGCTAGCAAATAACCCTCGAAGCGTAAAAGCATTTCGTCCAAGAGTTATAGGCGAACGAGTGTTAGATATTTTTAGTAAGAAATGTATGGAGCGGCCATCTTTGTGCCCCTGAGAGGGGCACAAAGATGGCGGCCAAAAATTCAAAGTCTTTATAATTACACCAAAAATCACATCCAAAAATATTGTATTTGCTATAAGCTCAATTAACTCGGCTTATAAGCACTTATAATGAAAACAATAACTTAATTTCAGCTGATTCAAGAATAGAGGAGGAGCTGATGGTTCATAATTATATTTCAGTATAAAAATAAAGAAAATCCATTTGCGTCAAATAAACTTTAGGAAATCAGAATAGTAGAAGACAATAGCTACTAATTTTGCTTCTTTGATAAAGTTCACCAAATACAATATATTTTATTCACCTCCCAGCAATTTGCGCGCGAAAATTGTAATCGTTGACAGGAATAAATGAGTTAAAAAGCATCATTTTCGTTATATTATCTCACTGTTTCAGTATATACTAAAACAACTGTTCACCTCAGTGGCTTCGCGGCTCGGTAAATATCCACCTCCCAAAATCGGGGCTCTGGCTTGCTATGTTTAATACCCAAAACGACATTTTTTCATTCTTCTGAAAAGAACTAACTATAGGCGCTAAACTTTCAGATGTTACGAATGTTTAAGGCAAGATTTTTCAAAAGGAAACTGTAGGTTTTAGCATAATTAATTATGAATTTAGATAACAATGCTCCTGATTAGTGTGTTACAGAACATATTTCGTCTGACTTACCTTCCCTGAATAAGTAACTAACGCTGATTATGTGTCTTGGATCAAAAATAGGTCGTCATGACGTTCTCCTGCAAAATCAACCATGATGATCAAGCCACAACTCCACTAAAGACACGACTAAACTTCATGTATTACGAATGTATTATGCAAATATAACAACATTCCTAGTTTTGTTTTCCACGAAAAGTATGTATGAATTTTGGTGCTATTAAATGTTCTGCTGACTTAATATTAGGGAAAAGGGATTAGGGGATGACAAAGTATAGACATTATTTTAACTGAAAAATGAATTTCCCTTTCATCCTAGGATAATGATTTAGTTTTTCGATACCGTACTAACTTAATTTTTATCAAGTAGGATTCATGATAAGTAAAATCGGTTGGAAGTTAAAGTAAAGCCATTACTCGTTCCCTTTCTACCCGAAACAGTTTATCAGTTTGTACCAATGGTAGCCGTTACGCGTTTTTAACTCTCTAAAAAATGCGCTCGGCCATTCAAAATCTATAAGGTCAAGACAAGAGATATATTCACCAATTTGCGAAGTTTCTAGTATCCCTACTAGAAAGGTAAGATTTTACCAAAATCTTGTTTTCCCTCATCACGATGAATTTAGAGTCATTTAAAATGTTTAGTTCTCCTCCGATGTGAAGGTTTGTAGTCCTACCCTGGCGGCCGAGAGACGTCGCTAACGATAACAGAGAAACGTTATTTCATTGACTTGTCATGCATAAAACTGCTGGAGTTACAAACAGCTATCGTATTTATACTGCGAACCCATTGTAAATACAGGGAAATTATGTTCTTAAGGATAAAGTATTCTTTATAAAGTTATGTTAAAAAACAAATTGCCGTAATAAAAGTGGATACTTTATTTTATTTTATTTTTTTAATATATGACGGAATGTTTGGTTGCTTGTCAAAATGGCTCGGGGTCATTGATCTCCTGGTTGGGTAAATCAGTACTATTTATCTGAGACCAGACGTGATTTCAAAATCTCTCCCGTTATTTGCTCCAATCTGAGATATCACACGAAATCAAAGTTGTTTTGTATAGTTCATGAGCGACAGTGATGCAATTCGCTATCACTTTGTTAACTGACGAAAACCAAGAAACTAATTCAACGCAGTTGGAGTCTGCTGTTGTCTAGCTAACTAGGTTGTCACCAGTCCAGTGGACTAACTTCAACAGTCGTCGTAATTATCAACAAATGAAAGAAATTATACCAAAACGAAAGACAACATATTTTCCGTTCGTGAAAGACACGAGAAAAGCCGCCGACAACTGACCAAATTGCATGCCGCCGACAAAAGCAGCTCAAATTAGCATCCAGTTAGGAATGTTTAGGAAAACGCTTACGTTCTCCTGTTCCTCCAAATTACTTTAGCGCCTTATTTTTTAGAAGACTGAATGAAAGCAGTAAAAAAGGTTTGATATTTTTGTTTTTTTAGCTGAATATTTCAGCAGCTGAAAATTTAAGGGAAAGGAATGTTAACCCCGGAATTTACTAGCCGCTTTGTTTTTTCCAATAATCATAGCTGGCCATATTTGATTCCCAAAACGACATTTTTTCATTCTTCCGAAAAGAATTAACTATAGGCTCTAAACATTCAGATGTTACGAAAGTTTAAGTCAAGATTTTTCAAAAGAAAACTCTAGATTTTAGTTTAATTAATTCCGAATTTAGATGACAATCACTATGCTCCTGATTAGTGTGTTAAAGAACATATTTCGTCTGACTTACCTTCCCTGAATAAGTAACTAACGCTGATTATGTGTCTTGGATCAAAAATAGGTCGTCGTGACGTTCTCCTGCAAAATCAACCATGATGATCAAGCCATAACTCAGCTAAACTTGATCCTAGTTAATAAAGTGCAATGGTTATGAAACCTGAGAAATGTCTTTGTTCGATGTTTTTGTTTTGGTTTTTCGGCCTTGACCGTGCACAACACAATAGATGTTGAACTTTTGTTCGAGCAAGTGACCAATAGAAATGGTGCTATTCAGTTATTCAGTCATTGCGTGTGATCAAAAAACAAAACATGTGCATGGTTAAGTATGGTTCAACATAAGTGGTAGCTCCTTGTTTATTTAATATCGCCATTGAAGTCTGCAAGGTTTCATAACCCGTCCCTTGATTAACTATGACTTGCATGCATTACGAATGAACTTAACAATTAGATTACGAGCTCTAGATTTCTATCGCGTGATAATAGACCTCTTAAGCTTATATGTTTTGTTTTCCCAATGTAGATCATGTAATGTTACCCTAGAGAATTGTTCCTTTTAAATTTTGTTTTGTTCACGTGCATAAGTATGCATAATTTATAAAAAAACAAAGGACAAATCACATGACCTACATTGGGAAAACAAAGCATACAAGCTAAAGATATCTATTGATGAGGGCGAAGCGCGAAGAAGCGGCCGCCATTAGGCTTCTCACTCTACTCACTTTCTAGAACAGCATAGATAGCGAGTAGCGTAGCCAATAAGAGAACAGCATTCGTGATAGAACGCTAGTAGATTTATACTAATATGCAAGTAGAACGACACTCCTAGTTTCGTTTTCCACGAAAACAGACCATGGCATAAATTATGAATGAATTTTGATACTCTTAAATGTTCTGCCTGACTTAATATTAGGTAAAAGGGTATAGGGATGACAAAGTATAGATATTATTTTAACTAAAAATTGAATTTCCCTTTTATCCTAAGATACTGATTCGTTTTTCGATACCATACAACGTAATTTTTTATTATTATTATTATTATTATTATTATTATTATTATTATTATTATTATTATTAACTAATATTTTAATAGGATGCCCCTTCATAACATGATTTTCAAAGAGGTCCTACAAAATATAATCAATTAACTAAACACATAAATTAATAAATATAAATATAAGGTCGAGGCCGAACGTGTTACGGGGCAAAACAAGTAGGATTCATGATAAGTAAACTCGGATGGAAGTTAAAGTAAAACCATTACTCGTTTCCTCTCTACCCGAAACAGTTTATCAGTTTGTACTGAAGGTAGCCGTTACGCGTTTTGTAACTCTCTAAAAAATGCACTTGGCCATTCAAAATCTATAAGGTCAGGAGAATAGATAGTTGATAGTATCCTTACTAGAAAAGAAATGTTTGTCGAATGTGTTTGTTTTACATCATCATGATGAACGGTGTCATTAAAAATGTTTAGTTTTCTCCGATGTAATGGTTAGTCCTATGCTGGCAGCCGAGAGACGTAGCTAAGGATAACATAGAAACGTTATTTACTAATTATCATACATAAAACTGCTTGAGTTACAAATAGCTTTTGTATTTATGCTAGAATAAGAATGCAAATACAGGAATATTTTGTTCATAAAGATAAAGTATTATATATGTTAAAAAAGAACTGCCGCGATAAAAGCGGCTATTTTGTTTTTCAATGTACGAAGGAATGTCGGTCATAATAACCAACTAAATATTAATTTGGCCGCTTGTCAAAATGGCTCGGCGTAATTGATCTCATGGTTGGGTAAGTCTCAGTTGTATCATTGTGCATAAGCGACAGTGGTGCAATTCGCTATCACTGTGTTCACCGACAAAAACAAGAAACTAATTCAACGCAGTTAAATGAGTCTAGTTAATATTGTCTCAATACATTGTTGACTAGTTAATTTGACTAACTACAAAAGTCGTCATAATCCTATTTTGCCCTGGGGGGGGGGGGGGGGGGGGCACAAAGTGCCCGCGCTAACTTTCAACATTTATAGCTTCTTTAATATGTATTCAAATGCCATCAAACTTTGTGACTTTTCCTAAAATTTATCTGGCAACAATTTCATATGACATTGTATCACGTGGCTTTATGTTTCCATGGCAACAAGATTTTGACAGCCATGGTTTTTATATTTGCATATTTTTACCTTTGAATGAAGAAAAAATGTTTATTGGTACAATTTTACATTTTTACGTCATTTAGTGTTTATTTGTTGGTTTTGATTAATTTTGAGTCAATTTGGACGGTCATTTTAAAAACCGTCCAAATTGACTCAAAATTAATCAAAACCAATAAATACACGCTAGATGACATAAAACTGTAAAAGTTATTATACCAATAAACATTGTTTTTCTTCATTCAAATTTAAAACTATGCAACTTACAAAAAACATGGCCTTCAAAATCTTGTTGCTATGGAAAGTCACGTGATCAATAAAACGTGAATCAAATTGATGCCAGATAAATTTTTAATTAGGAAAAGTTACAAAATTTGATGGTGTTTGAATACATATTAAGGAAGTTGTGAATGTTGAAAAGTTAGCGCGGGCTCTTTGTAAACCCTCCCCCCTTCCCCCCCCCCCCCCCCCAATCCCCACAAGCAAAATAAGGTTAGTGTACTTCTTAATTTAAAGGAAACTGTGTGAAGCTGATACAGTTTGTTTTTTGGGGTTTCTTTTAGCTGAATATTTCAGCGCGATGGGCTCCTGTTCAGCGGCAGAACATTTTATGGAAAGGCATGTTATTCACCCAATTTAGTAGCAGCTTTCTCCTTTCCCATTTTGTAGCTGATTGCAGCTGACCTTGTTTCGTATCCAACACGACATTTCTTTATTCTTCGGAAAAGAAAAGGCGCTAAATTTTCCGATGTAACAAAAGTTTGAGGAGACATGTTAAAGTAATCTGTCTTTTTTTTTTAGATGGCTATGCTTCTAATCAATGTGTTGCAGAACATATTTTGTCTGACTTACCTCACTCTGAATAAGCAACTAACGCTGATTATATGTGTCTTGGATCAAAAGTAGGTCGTCGAGACGTTCTGCTGAAAAAACAACCATGAAAATCAAACCATAACTCCACTAAACGTTTTTATTTTATTAACAAGATATTAAGAGACAAATTGTGTCACGTGACCTCTTTTACGAAATAATGCCTTAACTGTAAAACATAGTCAACCATTCCGGACATATTCAAATAAAGGAGAACAATACAAATACATTTACGTTTTAATTTATATCCATCATATGCTATTTCGGCACTTCATTATCGTTTTTTAGATTTCGTTTTGTGCTTTTGTGTTTTGTGTACTTCTAATCTTTCACTAGCAGGAGCTGGCGTGCACAGGAATATAGGGAATGGCTCAGCACGACTGCGCGAATGAATGGTTGCGCAAATTCTCAACAGAGCTGCATTGTTTTGCAAGATGTAACCACTAAGTGGAGACATGAATATGCACTGTTGGCGATGAATTGAACCTACCGATTGCCTTAGGGTGATCAAAAAATTCCAAGAATAGTTTGATAACAAGTTTACAAAAACATCCATTGTCCGAGCAACCCAACGCTTACCGTCTAGTCGTTGACCGGTCAAATGAATAAATGTTTTGAATCTTTCGCGGGGTACTTTAAATAGTTTGTCATCTCGAAATGCTTAAAAATTAGATCAATCTAGAAAAATAAACGCATTGAATTAAAACTACTATTACCTCCTCATTCACACCAACGCTTAAATTAAACATGTTTAAATGTTGTTTAGTTTAAAACAGGTTTAGAAAAATACCTCCCAACCTCCCGTAATATTTGGAGTGAAATCTTTACTGAAAGAAACTTTATTGACTTTATTACCATTCCAGGTAGTTTGAGTCATATACATTTCAAAACGTTCAAGATAGAGGCTAGATCGTAGTTAAACTAAACAACATTTAAACATGTTTAACTGTTGGTGTGAATGGGGCATAAGTAAAAGAATCTCAAAAATGACAGCAGATATATATGCCCCTGATGCTCAGCAACAAAACAGCTATTTATGGACTCCGTTTGTTTTCGTTCCATTGCTTAATTCTATTGCTATTAAACCAAACCACCGTCTTCAATTTTATATCCTAATAGGTAAATTTTATCAGATATACATAATTCTTGGGATGGAATTAAAGGTATTTAAACGACGGCGTCGCCCAATGGCCTATTTCAAATTTCTAAAGCTGATCAAGCAACAGTATTCAAATTGTTTGATAACATTCGTCTTTTCTGTTTCTAGGTTTTTGTTTTTCTAGAAAAACTAGAAGCAGAAGCAACCCCCACAATTTCGTTTATTTGTTATCTTTGTTTCCAATAAGGTCGCATACAATTAAGTAAGTTTATTTTTGGCAACAAAGGTAAACAAATCCAAGAAGTCTGTCTCGTGTGAAAAGGAATACAATAAGTTGCCAAGGTTAAGAATGATCAATTATTTTAAAATACCCTGATTTTGAGTCAAGCTGTGTTTCTCTTGAAAACATCAGTACGGTCTTTAATTTTTTAACGGAAAAACTAAAACAAAGTCATATTTAATAAACTGCTTTCTCTCTTAGCTGGGCACAGAGTATTAAAAAGCTAAAAGAAAACATGTTCAACGCGGTGCGAGATCGAGAACGATATCGAGTACGACTATTTAAACCTAGTTTCTACGTGCTTGAGATAATGACTTGTTTTCTAAAATCTCCTTCTCTGCTGGTCAGCAAAAGGAAAATGTGTCCAAGTGTTATTGAAGACGGCATAAGCTAACAAGGAATGCTCTTGAAAACATCGGTGGAAAACCTTAAGGGGTTCTCCGTGGAACAGTTCCCTTCACCGCCCAGGCATGTAATCCTCCTCCCCCTCCCCCCCCCCTCCCTCGTCGCCCCTCCCCCCCCCACCCCCCCCCCCTCCCTCCTCGCCCCTCCCCTTGTCAGGTACGAGAGATATGTAACTGGATTCATTTTACTTCATGTACAACAATCAGCTAGGACATTTTTTTATGTTTCCCGGGCAATATACAATTGTACAATCACAGGCACAATATTTCTTCCTCCTCTTGTGCGAGCTTTTGTACTTCCAATCGAATCAGGAGGCAGCGTGTACAGGAATAAGAAATGGCTCAGCACGACTGCGCGAATGAATGGTTGTGCAAACACTTAACAGCACTGCGTTGTTTTGCAAGATGTAACCACTAAGTGGAGACATGAATATACACTGTTTGCGACGAATTGAACCTGCCGATTGCCTTAGGGTGATCAAAAATTCCAAGAATAGTTTGATAACAAGTTTACAGAAACATCCATTGTCCGAGCAACCCCACGCTTACCGCATTGTGGTGGACAAGTCAAATGAATATATGTTTTGAATCTTTCGCTGGATACTTTACATGGTTTGTCATCTCAAAATGCTTAAAAAATTAGGTCAGTCCAGAAAAATAAACGAATTGGATTAAAGCTACTTAGTTAAAGAACCTTAGTAATGACAGCAGATGTAGATGTGCCCCAGATGCTCGGGAAAAAAGCTTTTTAATTATGGACTTCGTTTGTTTTCTTTTCATTGCTTAGTCTATTGCCATTAACCTAAACCACCGTCTTCAATTTTATATCCTATATTTTATATCCTATTTAATCAGACTTACTTCTTGGGATGGAATGAAAGGAATTAAAACGACGGCGTCGCCTTTGGCTTCAGTTTCAAACTTCTAAAGCTGATCAAGAAACAGTATTCGTACATATGTTTGATAACATCCGTCTTTGCTGTTTCGAGGTCCTTGTTTTCCTAGAAAACCTAGAAGCAGAAGCAACCCCAGCAATTTCGTTTATTTGTTATCTTTGTTTCCAACAAGGTCGTATACAATTCAGTAAGTTTATTTTTGGCAACAAAGGTAAACAAATCCAGGGTTTCGCCTCGTGTGAAAAGGAATACAATAAGTTGCCAAGAATGATCAATTATTTTAAAATACCTTGATTTTAAGTCAAGCTGTGTTTCTCTTGAAAACATCAGTACGGTCTTGACTAAACAGTTAAATCAAAGTCATAATTGATAAACTTGTTTTCCCTCTTAGCTTGGCACAAAGTGATTAAAAGCTGAAAAAAAATTGTTCAACATGGTGCGAGATCGAGAGCGAGATCGGAGTATAACTATTTTAAACCCAATTTCTACGTGCTTAAGATAATCACTTGTTACTGACTTATCTCTTTCTAAAATATCCTTCTCTGCTAGTCAGCAAAAGGAAGACGCGAGGGCTTTGGAAACTTATTGGTTCTTACTGTTAAAGACGAACCTTGCACACTACACACATTCAATTCAAGCTCATGCGAAATCCCAGTAAGAATGAATTGTAGCCTGTTTAACTCACACACTGGTTGTGCATTTCGCAAGAACTGTTGTCGATGCTGCTCCATGTTAAGGTGTTTTTAAATTTGGCATCTTTTTTTCTTGCGACTTGCAACGCAACGCTGACAACGGCCGTTGCGAGACAATTTAAAAATTAAAATTGCGTTGCAAGTTGCACGCTTCTTTACGCGAATAACATGTCATCTGCAGATTGTCTCCCAGTGATGTCGCCAGCGCTGCTTTGAAACAGTAATTTAGCGCGCAATTAGTGTCTGCCAAAGTCGACAAATTCTGTTTTTGAACAAGGGGGTGGAACTCTAACCAGAAAACTTAAAAAGAGGAAAGTGGCCTAAAATAATCGTAAATATCTTCCCTTTTGTTTTTCGTTGATTTGGTAAGACGAAAACAACTTGAAGCGAAAACTTACCTAGCTTTGGGTGTCGCCACTAGAGACTCTACAAGCAATTGCAAAAAGAGTTGAGACATTGTGTAATGTAGTGCATATTTCGAGGCTAACATGGTTTTCAACAAGTCCCCGCCCCTCCCCCCTTATCAATGTTGTACCAGATCAAAAATGCCATTCAAACTAACAGTCATCAACATTGAAAGGGGGAGGGGGGTCAGTAGCACATAGCATTGATGTCATTTGTGTTACGCGGTCGCTTTTATATGGAATGAACATTTTTTTGGAAAGTGTCTCAACCTTTTTGCAATTGCTTGTAGCAAACATACTGATCTACTTTCTGTGCACTGTTTCTCTTAACATGCCCTGCGCAATTTAGGGGTAGCACTTATTATTTTGTTAAGACAATAGAATATTAGAACACAAAAGAACGACAATACAACATAATAAAATACCATAGAATATATTAGATTATATAATTTTACCTGTACAATGTACAATGGAGCTGACACCCTAAATCGGGCATCATATGTCTCTTAAACAAAAGGTCATACTAAAAGCGAATTGATTAATGTCGGAGCTTGATTAACTAAGCGTGTAAGTCGGTATAAAAAAACACACAGTTTGGTCGAATTTGGCATAATATCAGTGTTTAGTGTTAATTTACGTTCTTTAAAGATATAGCAAAATAAGTTTTGCAAAATCATTCGAAGAACGCGGGAAAGTTTAACAACAACAACAACAAACAAAACTTTATTAGAGATATAAACTTAAATACAGTTACCCTGCAAATTAGCAAAAACGCTATTCGAGGCAGGGAAAAGTAATGTAATTGAAAATAATAAAGGTTAGACAATATAACAATACAGAAGCTGATCTGTAGAGTTACAGATTGTTTTAAAGCTTTGATAAAATCATGATATTGGTGGCAGACACGGGAAATAAATGAAATATGCAAATTATACCAATTTCATTTGTTTAATATCACAAAGTATTTGGGGAACATTAATATAGTCATCTGTTTTCTGAAGAATCTCCAGAAGAATTTGTTTGATTTTCGATTTGATTTTTAACTGCTGATTTTGATTTTTAACTGCTG
Source organism: Cladopsammia gracilis (assembly GCA_022457155.1). Lineage (NCBI taxonomy): Eukaryota > Metazoa > Cnidaria > Anthozoa > Scleractinia > Dendrophylliidae > Cladopsammia > Cladopsammia gracilis. The sequence goes on from JAJGOT010000522.1 coordinate 185,177, forward strand.
CCGGCAGGCAGTTACCTATTCCTGTAGAATCGAGAATTTTCTGTCTGTCCGTCTCGGTTTTCCGAAAGCAAACGATTTGATAAAAAGCAAGGCTGATCATGAACGGTGCGGAAACGACTATATTTGTTGGACAAAACAAAGCAAACAATTTTTCTATGACGTCAGCCGTGCGTCTGTACTCTGATAGATCATAGGCAACGTCGACCAATCACAGAGCGCGTAGTATTCAGTTCATTGTATAAAGCTGATTAGATCCTTTAGTACAGGTTCCGATGCTTCTATTTCGTTACGGTGGTCTTTGCAAATACAGTTACTTATCTCAATAAATATGTCAATCACTTAGTAAAACAAATTACATGCCTCATTAACTTAAGATAGATAACATTAACAAGATACATGTAACAAGAAATGCCCGAGTGCGATGGTTCCTTTAAAACGTATTTTGTACTAATACCCACTACCACCACTGGCAATGAATTAAATCAAAGGTTCTTGTGAGCCAACCCCTGAATACGAAATGCTCTACACATCACTGGCTCATATTTGAAAAAAAAAAATAAATAGTATCTATACAAGAGTAATCGCATAACCTTCAATTTAGGCCGATTTGTGCTTCCATAGCGGCTATAACTCTGAAAATTTGTAGTTCCTCGAGGTCCTCACAGCTCGAAAGTTCACTTGAGACTGAACAAGAGCCGCTCAAAACGAAAATTCGTCCCATGATGCCTTTCGCCCCGTGTCCAACCTCCTCTGCGTGTGATACGTGTCTCAACCGTTTGAAAATAGCTTAGCGACCGGTCTTTTGGTTCAAACAGCGTCGCTCTGTGAACAAGCTTAACTAAGGTGAAACTTAACTAAGGTGAAAGGTCTGAAGCACAAGAATTAAGATTGGGGCCACCGGGCTATTTTTCAATTTTAGCAATTCTCATTAACAGTATTACGCGATCGTGTGCACAGTACATTTAGAACGTACAAAAGTTCGTCTAGAATAACTAGTACGTCTACTTTCCGAATAAAATACACTTGCTGCTTGTCAAAAATTGCCCCAGAAACTGATTTGGAAATCAAAATTGCAGAAATACACGTCAAACATATTTAAGTAAGGCGTGAAGATAGAACTATAAAATCCAAGTCTTGTTTTGTTTAGATAAAATCACTTTTCAATCTATGTAATGAATGAACAAACGCATATAAATGGACAACACAATCTTCTTTCGAAAAATTTTATTGAAATCTCCATTAGTTTATGTTTAAAGAAAAGCAAAACGCGTACCATTTATAGCGCATCAAGTTCAAGCTTCCTTCGATGAAATTCAAGAAATCGATACAACTGAATTTAAGCACGTTTTAAAAAGAATTCTCCAAAACTAACAATAACACAAAGAAAAAAGTTAATCACAGATTGATATCAACATAAATTCCCATCGAAAAATGTAATCTGTTTTATCTTTAAGTCCTTCGCTTGCTTGGAAATTCTTTAAATCTCCGTTTTGGTTCTGAAATCCGTAATAAAAACAAGCATCTCCCACGTAAGAAGTTCCTCAAAGCAAGATTTTATCCCTGAAAGCTATTCCTTTTCCTTTAAAGCGGCTTCTGAGTATCGCTTAACTTATAGTATCCCTGTCTTGAGTAGCAAACCACGAAAAATTCAGGGAAATAACGACTTTTATTTAAACGGTTTTCTCCGCTTAGTAAACACAGCAAAACAGTGTTTTCCCAGCTGACGTGACATTCGGCCGTGAAATCGGTGACGTCTTACGCGCGACGTCATACGCGCCCGCGAGCTAGCCCTGTCCAACACGGGCGGGCACACACGTGCTCGCGAAACATTCCGCCAGCCATGACCATGAAAAATGACGGGCATAGGTTCTAGGAATATGGGGCTCCGCGCGGGCCTTCGGCCCGCAGAGCTCCGCTAATACTCCGACCCTGGGGACCATGCAACGAGCGGTTTCTAACCATTGTCTCTCATACGTTCCGGAAAAGAAACAAATAACTACAAATGTTCTGAATAGTGTTAAATACATTTTCATATGGAAATGTACTCACCACAACTTCCACTCCTGTGAATACCCAGACCATTTTACTGGTTTCGATGGATTCTCGGAAATTTCACCGCCTTGTTTGTTCTGGTGATGTTTCGAGAGCATTGCCACAAGACGTCCCAAAACAATTTGTCATACAAACATCGTGTAGCAAAAGCAAGCTCAAATCGTCTTTTCAAAACATAACGATAAGCAAATCATCTTGAATTTTAAAATTTTCGTACACACTGTTCTCTGATTAGTGAATGAAGGACAATGGTGAGAAACCGCTCATGGCACGGTCCCCAGGATGAGTATTATTTTTAATAGCATTATTTATTGCTTGTATTAAGTGTAGTGGAATGTGTCTTAATAAAGTAAAAAAACTGGTAAAAAAATTAAATTAAAAAAAAACTTGTCAGCCGTCATGCGGCATGATCTCGTATTTCGGTTATGTGATATGCCGCATGACGGCGAAATGCGAGACGCTGACAAGTTAAAATTTAATAACAGACGGCGAAATGCGAGACCATTTCAAAAATAAAAGACACGATCGTTTCGAAATCGTATCAACGGGTTTGATCGGACGGTTGTGGCTGCTATAAATTCCAGCATGAGCTGAATTCAGTGACACCGGTCATTCAACAGCACAAAAGCAACAGCACATTTGGATTGAAACACAACATCACGTAAGTCCATTTGTAACTTTATTCTATGTTCATTCTAAATAAACCGCGTGGGTTCCCTATGGTTGGAAAATATTTCCAGTTATTCAAAATTTCTGCCAAACAAATTTGAATTCAGTGCACTTTGTTCATTCACATTTCGATGAAAACTGTACAACTCTGACGGCATCTAAGTTTATACCAGAATTTGGTCATAAGTAAAATTGTAGCTGCGAGTACTTTTCTTTTCTTTTTACCGCTGCCCTTCTTGGACTGAACTTTCCGTGTTTGTTGATCAGCAATTCACAGTCCCTTTCGCTTCGCTAAACAAACCACTCGTGTTTGTAAGTAGGTGTCTAAAGGAGTATCATTCCGTATTTGGCCCAGTAACTCAACTGCAGATATTTTGGAGAAAGAAGACGTCGTATTGTGCTAATATCGTGCTCGCTTAGGGCCTGGTCGCACTACAGTCAAAATCAAAAATTAGCCCGGGCAAAATGACATAAAAACAAAAACATTCCACAAAAAGCATGTCCCACCGAAGCGGTTTCTTTTGTTTTCCTCGATTTTTGCACGGGCGGATTTTTGTTTTTGACTGTAGTGCGACCAGGCCCTTAATTAACTCGCTTGTCTATGTTTTTGGATCATAATTATAATTGTAACACTGGCTCTGCTGTTCACAGCTACAATATGATATGCAAAGATATGCGGTCCAAGTTTTCGGCTGAAATTGTCGGCGACATAGTACGATCAACTGTAAACGAAGATCTAACGTACAAACGTTGCCACATCCAGCAAAACGAATCCAAAACTGTTCAGGTGCAGTGGAAAAATAGCCTCAAATTCAGCGTTGTTTGGCAACACGGTCACGTGATAACGCATATGCGGGAGCTATTGGATTTAGCTATCTGAGAGGACTCTGAAGATGGAAGACTGTTGACGGCGTCTTTAAAAAATTGTGCGGGGCAAACCTTCAGTGTAATGAATGTCGATCCCTCGGTTAATCTCTCGAAAGGTATTGTGGTCCTTTTTTTCCATTCGTTAGTCTTGCTATAATAACATTCAACTGCATGACTTTCAACCTGAAAAGATGAAGGATGACTGGATCCATCCAAAATGAAAATCATGTCAGCAACATAAACCATACTTCCGAACATGCGGGGAAATGCCAAGCTCGCTATGAACTGCCATTCGTTTGTCAAAGGATTATAGACCTCGCATGTCTTCAAAGCATCTCCAGTCGATCCAATTCCACCGGCAATAAATACCTTCTCCAGCGCAGCGGTTCCACAGGCCAACCGTCTTGCTTCTTGTATGTGCTCCATGTTCTCCCACGCGTTTTCTTCCGTATTAAATCGTTCAACATCCGAGAGAAAGTAACATTTAGGAACGCAGCCTTCACTTGCATCTCCCCATCTACGGCCGCCTATTGCGTAAAGAAATTCTTTTGCTGCTACAACGCAAACTTGGTCTTTGTCACCCCAGTCAAATGCTGAAATCAAATTCCACGAACTTGGATTGAAATTGTATTTCCAAAGTACAGCGTTCGATCGGTTTTCAACTGCGTAAATCTCTCCTTGGACAACTACCACTTGCATTATGTTTCCTTCAAAATGATTAGTAGCTATGATTGGTTTGACCGAAATTTCTGACCTCGGTAACGGCACCCAGTCGTTAAAGAGTGGCTCGTAGCGTTGAAATTTATCAAGGTCACTTGAAAAAGCGTACAACTTGCCCTGACGCGATGCAAGATGCACTGGCTCGGAATTTATATCAGGCAAATTCATCCACCTATCTTCATCCGGTGAATAACATAAAACCTGCTTTTGTTGATATGTAACTATAACATGTGACTCAAGCGTCTTTCTTGGTGACTGTTGCCATGGAAAATCGAAGTCGGTTGCTCTATCGAGCCACTTTATTACCTGGTTCACGCGATCTAAACAGTCGACATTTCGTTTGACAAGAATGTTCTTCGCCATAGATTGTGACAAATAATCACGCGATATAAAGATCAATCGCACGTGTCGAAACAGCTCTTCGAATTTTTTCATTCTCTCGATCTTGTTTGATTCAATCCACCGTAGTATGCTGCTGAAAATGTCCACTTCAGCGTTAATAACCACGTCGTTACTTGAAATCCATTTTTCAATTTCTTGACTTGACAGATTCAAAAAATCTTTTTGACTGGGAAACTTTAGTAAAGTTTAGGTGGATGAAGTTTCTAGAGGTTTCTGTCAATTCCTCGCACTGTATACCTTCAGCAAAGTAATAAGTTGTGATGCAACTGGACATCGACAACTTTTGTTGTAAAAATCGCACGGCAATATGTTTCAGCCTTGGAAGAAGCAATTGGTCGGCTGCAATTATCACGTCTTTGGCGTCCTCTTCAGTATTAATTTGACATCGATCATTATAAATAAACTTCAGGATAATTTCCATAAGTGGTGCCGTCACCATCTCGAGACGAATTGTTCCCTCTCTCTTTACCTTCCTGTCGCTTTTTAAAAGCTTTAAAAAGAAAGGACTTGCCTTTAACAGCACATCCCTATGGACCATAAATACTTTCTCGTCTTTGACGGCCAAAGTCAAATAACGTACATTTTCTAGTCGCTTTGTCTCATTCTCGCCTTCGTCAACAGTTTGGGAACTGTCGTCGCGGTCATGTAGTGATTGGTCCATAACAACTAAGGAAAAAACGTTATTCCCTTTACTGTACGTTGAGCCTTGTGTTTGAAAAGCTTTGAAATGTTTGTGGACAGAGTCAATCGTCGGTCCAATATCAGCCCTAATTTGATGACGTCCAAACCATTTATGACCTTTGATGTAAATTGTTCTAATTTATTGTGTTTTAAAAGTGAAGAGGCGTTCAAATATCAGAAAGAGATAACGCTAACAAAAGGTCTTTAGATACCGAAGCATCAAAAAGAGGGAAAACTTTATAGGAGAGACCGGGTGATATGAAATTAATTAATTGATCGAAATCCACAACTACAACAAAATTTTTACAATTGACGAATCAGGGAAAGGAACTGGAAAGATAAATTAACCGTAAGTAGGACAATTTAACAAGCAGTCAATTAAAGTAGCCAAATAGTTTATTTGTCAAGCAAACAGTTGTTAAGTACAGGCCGGCACACTTTGAATGCAATTGCTTGAGGCGATCTGTTTTTTCCCTGTTGCTGTAATCTTGAGTAATTACTCCGGCTACGTCAACGGAGCAGATCCGATGATGTATTGCGGGTAGTTAGTTTTTGAGTTATTGTGTTGATCTTTGCCTTCAGAAAACTTTGTCACCATAGTTATCTAAAAGGAAGACCAGTGTCGATTTTTAATATTCGTTGGCTGTTTTTCAATCAGCCGATTTTATTGGTCTTATTTAGCGAACATGTTTAACATGATGTTACACTGAGACGTTACATTGTTATGTCAGTGCGACAAGAAGTCTGCCGATTTATATACCATCAAAACAAAGAAATAAAAGTACCATAATTGCTCTTGAAAGGCATCGATCCAGATTTAATGCAAAATTCATAACAGAACACATTCAACATTTAGTTCTACAACTCGTTGAGAGGCAAACTGTCTAATTCGGTTATGGCTATTCCATATTAGTATAAATCTACTAGCGTTCACGAATGCTGTTCTCTTATTGCCTACGTTACTCACTATCTGTTCTGTTATAGAAAGTGAGCAGAGTGAGTAGCCTAATGGTGGCCGCTTCTTCATGTTTTCGAAGTGTCTGTGAAGAGTATTTGTTGTTAACTAGTAGATTTATATTAAAGCAATTAGATTATTCGCTCTTGATTTTCGATGATTTCTATCGCGTGATAGTTGATTGATTGATAGTTGATTGATTCGGGCTTCGCCCTCATCAACTATCATGCGATTGTTGGACGCAAAAAAGTCCTATTGGGCTGAAACCAGACCCCAAAAATTCCCTTTTTCTCTGCACAAGAAAGGTAAAACAAACACGCATCACCAAAAGAGTTCCAGACAGGTTTTGCGTCCACCGTTCTTTATTCACTAGCATGCATCTGTCATAAACGTCAGGCAGACTGCATTCATTCTTGAAACTATAATAATAATAATAATAATAATAATAATAATAATAATAATAATTTTGCAGGAAGCTCTCATCACATGACGTGGTGAAACTAATAAAATCGTTTGACACAAAAATGATAAGCGGAGCAGTCGAAACATCGCGATTTACATTTAAAGTGACTACATTGTGAGACAAACGACAATACATTTTATTATTAATAAATGTACTAATCGGTTTTAATAAATATCGAGAACTGGCCTTGATTTTTAAATGGTCTGCGGATACTGGACTTGCTTAACTGCATTTTCGGGAACCGAGCCTTTGGAGTCTAACACCAAAGAGTATGCCATCTATTGACGTTTCTTCGTGAACACGTGATCGCCTCTAACCAATGACGGCCGAGTGATGTTTCACTAGAGTTGTCATCTGTATCCACATTCCCGATCATGTGATCTGTATTAATGACGTGTTTGCAGCAATGCATCGCAGTCAGTCGTAGAGTGAGTTCATTAAGATGCAGAGACGTCAGGTCGAATGAGAAATTTTCGTAGAACAATATGTCCGTGCTTCCTTTCTTTTTTGACGTTCGGTATGATTGTAAGGGGCTTTGTCCCCTCATAAGGGACACATTTATGTACAAATCTGCAAATAAAACAATAAAAGCCACATAAATGAAAGGCAGATTAAAAACAGACGTAATATAATGATAAAACCTAATTCAATGAGGTGTCACGGGAGATTTTAAACCAATCACAGGCTGGTTTTTGAGGCGGTAATTTTGCCCTGATAAGGAAAAGAGTACACCCAAAATATTCGAGCGTATTACACAACAGATTGCCGTATTACGCCTTAGTATCCCGGTATAAGGGAATCTTAGTCGAATAATCAACCCATTATTCGACGGTTTAACAGAAAATACGTGCGAACATTTTACTCATTGCTCGCACTGCTCCAAGAGGAGCGTGAAGTATGCTCAGCAACTCGTAAAATATCCGCGCGGATTATCTGTTAAACCATCAAATGAGGTGTATATATTGACTTCAGAGGCGTAGCTAGGGGGTGGTCCTGGGGTGCCCGTGATCCCCCCCCCCCCCCCCTTCCCGCCCCCTTTGTGAGATAATTTTAGTAAACCACAGCGTGGATGTCGACATGATAATCTGCTAAGTACCCTGGGCGTGACACAATGTGACCCCCCCTCCCCTTTGAAAAATCCTAGCTACGCCCCTGGACGTCTCAAAAGCAAGCAAAATTATCTTAATATCGTGATACTGGGGTTTCGTAAATAATCTTTAAATACAAACTTATATCACCTGAACAACTGACGCCGCATCTGTCATGCTTTTTCCCTTCTCGAGCCTTACAGCAGAGATTCCTCGCTTTTATAATATTCACCTTCAAACGACTCGTACCTTTGTCAAACGACAAAGATACGTTCACCTCTCCGGCTGGAAAGTCTGGAAATACCTAAAAGAAATAAAGCTGTAATTAATGAGAGATTGGAAAAAGAAACACTGTAAGAACGAGATTGAGTGAAAATAGACAATATTCGTATTCTCGGTATTGAACTGGAACTACAATTGTAGCTTCCAGTCGAGGCTAATGCGGGGGAATATCATTAACAATATTTGCATGTGAAAAGATTCCCCCGTATAAGCATCGACTGCACGCTAGTTCCAGTTCAATACCGTGAATACAAATATTGTCTGTCAGAGAAGTGAGACTTCTGAGTTCATCTGCCTTGTCCCTAGGTCTAACGCGGGGAAACAGGGTGCACGGGGCGTCGTGTGAGTATAGTGCCTTAGATCCACAACTCCTTGCGCACGGCGCTAGAATAAGTGGAGTCGCCTGGGGAACAAAGCAGCGAGTTTGTATCTACGCTTTCCAGGCTTATGTATGCTTCATCTCATTTATCTTATCTATTCCGCTGGAGTCATAGTTTGAGTCCGGTAATTTGTCTTTAACCGTTTGATCATGCATATGGAGTCCTAAGTGCGACCATTCAAACATTAAAAATCTATTGAACAATACTTTCCCATGGCGCTGCTAGTTCGACAGTTTGCAAAAGGAAAATTGCTTTAAAAAAAATATGAGAGTTTGTACAGTTGGCAATAAATAGTGAAGAACAACAAATGTCCGCGGTCAACTATCAGATGACAGAACCTCGATAGTAAAAGAGAGCAGATTGCGTGGTTTCGCAAGAAAAAAACCAACGGTAACTGTCTACCGAATGTGGAATTTTGCACCTGCTCTAACAGTAGAATTTGATACTCAGATTCAAACGAGAGGCAATAACATGACAAGCATTAGAAGCATTTTTATCTTGTTTTAATCTCTCTTTTGATTTCATATATGTTCTTAATTTCGGTTTTCTTGGTATCTTCTCTAAAGAAAAGTTATATTAATTTTGTTTTTTTGTTTTTTTTTCTTTTCTTTTCTTTTATTGTCACTTTGTGATTTTATATATATGTATATATAATTATATATATATATTTGTAACTTGGTTCTTTTGTTCAATAAAATGATAAAATGTAGAAATTTAAAAAAAAATTTGTTTTCATCTTGTGGCGATCGCAAAAAATGAGTAAACAATAAGATGAAAGCTGAGTTGGGTTAAGAATCCTTAAACGACCACCTTTCATAAGCTTTGCCAAACGTTTCTTAACCTAAAGTACCAGAAATCCGTTTTTGTGGTCAGGTTTTAGCCTGCGATTGAAAATCATTCACATTTATGTTCAAAAAAACACCGTCATTTAGCGCGGTGCTTATACCCCAAAATAACCAATAGAGATTCAGACATTTTTATTTCTTTCGAGCCCTATTCACTCTGAAGGTAACGCAACGCTAGTAAAATGTGAATTCAAATGCAAATGAATCTTCAAGTCTAATTGGCTTCAAAGGCTTTTAAGCTTTTGTTCATTTTAAAAATGAACAAAAGTTCATTATTAAATTAATGCCGAGATACGGTCCATTGTCATTGTAAAATACATACTGTACACGAAAACAAACTGGTAATTTCGATGTTTATTGTAAATTAGTTCCCCGCTTTTTTTTTTTTTTTTGTCGATCTAGAAATTAGTTCCGTCAAAATTACTGAGATGCATAATATTTCTGCTGGACTTGTTTAAGGCGCGAAAGTACGCTTGTGAATGTGAAAGTCTATTCTTAAGTTTAAAATTGAACTGACCAACATATATATTGTAAATATCTGCGTGAGGCATACATACCAACAGGAAAATCACTGCCTTTAACAAATAATACTCAACAACGAACGAGGCACGTTTGGGAAAACGCTTCCAATCACGTTGACCTTTTTTTTTCCATAGCCTTTTAGTGCCTTCAACAGAAACTGTGTGAAAACTAATACAGCTTCAGCTTTTCGGTTCTTTTCGCTAAATATTATAGCGGCAGAAAATATTAACGAAAGGAATCTAATTTTCTCCGAATTCGCTAGCTGCTTCCACGTTTCCGAAAATCCTAGCTGGCCTTCTGATTTCGTAACCAAAACGACATGTTTATCCCTAAGAAAACAAAAGGATTCGATGGGTTCTCCTGAAATATCTCAAGCAATTGAAACGTAACGCTTTATTGGTGCGGAAAAGTGCATATCAGTACGAATACTTTTATACCTTTCATCCATAACCTAAATCGTTTTAGTAATTTCTCTTATTTCTTATTTTACGAATTTAATTTACCTGGTGGACGTATTTCCTGCTTGCAGTTAAAAGAGGTCATGATTTATTCCAATACATGTTGGTTATATTTAAATTCCTACCCGTGCGGAAATTAAAATAATTTTGCCTGCAGGACATGTACATCTGTATATTGTTGTGGATATATTTTATCACCCACTAAATAGTGTTTTCTAGTTTCTTCTACAGACTTGGTCAGATAAAATGAATCAACAATTGCAAGATTCAAAACATGTTAATGCATGTCATATCAATCATATCCCCTGCGTCTTATTATGAAATTGAAACGAATATATAACCTCTGTAGTTTTTGAAATATTTCTCATTGTGTTTTAACCCGCAAGCCGGCAATAAAATAGATATCTTACCCGCGAAGACGTCGTTTCCTCTTCGACCACAAGTGCTTGCCCTTTTTTTCTGGGAAAATTATTGTTCACGTTGCGAAGGGCCGGCTCATCGGAAATTCTGCCGTCATTTTCAGCGCTCGCTAAGTGAAGTCCTTTCAGAACATTTCCGTCAGAAAAGAAATACAAAGCGAGTTTTGATTTTGTCTTCTTCGATCTTTCGATCATATCTGCGTGAAAAGCCAGCGGTTGCACAGGCATTGGCTGTGTTTTCGGTGACAAAGACTTCTGATTTCTCTCTTCCGTTGATTCCATCCATTCGAACCAAGCTTCTTCGTCTTCTTCGTTCTCGAAAACTGACGTAGCATGTTGCTTACATTTATGATTGCCCATCACGAGTACGAATGTTCTTTAAATGGCTTGAAGTTTTGTTTTGACACAACGTTCAAACTAAAATCGAGAATGTGTGTTTCCTCGTGTAAAACCTCTTAATAATTGAATTTAAGGCAGGCAGACTGCCCGCGCATGCAAATCGGTTGGGTAAACAACATCAACACAAGTCTACTAGCACGAATTAAATATTCATATTTGGCTGACTTTTTATTTTAATCAGGTGCATAATAAACAATAATTTGACATCTCAGAAGCGAATATCTAATGTTGGTTGGGCGGGGGAAATGTAATTGCCACGCTTACCCATTTTATAGCTGGATAAAACTGAAAGATAGTTTAGCTCGAAAAAATAATAATTTGAACTTAGTGAATTCAAATGACAGACTTAAGTTTCAGTATTACAACATGCAAAAAATATACCGCATGTGCCAATTGATTAAACCTGGTAACCGGAAAAAAGAAGTCATCAGACATAAATCAGGTTTTGTGAGATTGAAAATATTCAAGTGTTCCAAACGGGCGGTCTCAATATCACCCTTTTAATTTTATATATTGTCTCTATATATTTTGCTGTCCTAAAAATTACCTTCCGCAGTCAACTTAAATGGCAGTAAAATCGATTGGGGCAAGATTTCCGTATACTTGAAACCCCACACAATAATTATGCATGCGCTACTTTGTTTCATGAAAAACTGACCTAAACAATAAACCACTTTTGAGGCGCAGTTTAATACAACCATAACTACGACTTATTCTAAAACCAGGAGACATCAAAACCTTTCAAACATACGAACTTTTTGGGGTTTATTTTTTCACTTCGAACAAATACACGACCCCTCAAGGAGACAAATAGATCATTTAATGTTATACATACAATTTCCCTGGCGCCTTTCCTCCTCCATGGGTTTTTCACCCACAGGGTGGTCAGCTTTTCCGCTCTCCATAAAAGTCAAAACTTTTCTTGATCTTAGAACAGTGGATAAAAAAACATTCTACTGAGATGCCACTGTAAATTATCATTTGCTATTATTTTATTTTTATAAAATGCCTTTAAACCATATTTTCAGACGTATTTTTGGGCGAGCGTAAAAAGCCGGTTGGCAGCGTGGGTGGATGTGGCGGGGGAGGTGTGGGGTCGCTGTCACATTAAACGAACCCAAAATGGCGGATATACTCGCACAACACTCGCTTTATCAATACCCCTCTATTCATTTGTACAGTCAAAACACCATGTGAGACCACGTCTCGTAAAGGCTGGTTTTCACACAGGGTCCAGAGGAGCTCTATTTGATCGTACAAGACGATATTTTCTTCGAATCGTCGCCGTCTTGAAAGTTTAACTGATTGCGTTACACAAAATATGTACCGCGGGCCAAATTACTAAGGGCGCAATTATCTTCTGAAAGCGAAGCTTTCCGAACAAGGCACGAAATGCCGACAACGATACACGAAGTGCCGAGAGAAAAGAAAGGAAAGGGAGGAAACTTGTACCACGTGACGAGTTCGATGTGAACCGCATCATCTGGTGACGGAAGCGGCAATGACCGGAAGTGCGGTAATCCGTTACTAATTCAAAATTTAAAACATCAGCTGTGGAGGGAAAATCAAAAACATGGAAAATGCTTCTTTTAAAAGGTCTGCTCCTACAAGAAAATCCGCCTAAGAAAAAAAAATATCGCGCAGGACAAAACATGCTTACGTTTCGAAATGGTATAAAGGAGTTATTGAAAATTTAACGCGTATTTGATTTCTTTTGGTGTTCAAAACGGAAGCAGTCGCCAGACTGTCGAAATTGCCAACGGAGGTTTAAACAGCGAGCTGCACGCAACTAAAAAGCGTAGCGAATGGAAGCTAAAATTACAACCTTGACTGAGACAAACTTCAACTCTCTACAAGTTGAATAGCTTATTAAGCTACAGCTCTCTCTGCTATAAAGCTTGGATCCTGAAAATTAAAATCCTGCAAAGACAAAACTGGGCCCAGCGTGACATTACGAATTAGCAGGAAAGACATTCACGCCAACAGATCATTTCAGATCCTGTCATGTCCGGTATTTCAGAGAGAAAAGTTAAAGAAATTTAAACGGCTTTCTTACATAAAAATCTACATGCGAAAACAACACACCAACCGCCAGGCAAAAAGGGAGGCTAAAATGAGGTCAAAAACTACAAGCGCAACACCACTGGAAACCACAACCGACATACTTGACCTCTAGTCCGTTGCACGCAGCTTTTGAAAGGTTTTAAAACCCAGTCTACACTAAAATCCTTCTTAACAAACGGCTAAATGCAGAATACCCATTTTACACTAGAACAGTAGAATTTGTGAAGAATTTCAGCATCTTCTCAAGATTTACATCTTAAAATTCCGCGAAACTGCACACGGGCAATCGAATCATAACTTTCAGTGGATGCGATAACGACTGAAAATACTTCCGATCATGCGCACAATACCTGATGGCGTCATTTCCGTCACCAGATGTTGCGGTGCACATTGAACGAAAGCGATACTTTCAAGCCGTAAATTTCGGTCGCCGCAAATGTAGGTTTACCGACTGTTTTCGATGGATTTCTTCGATATTTCATTAGAATATAAAAATTACAGATCACATACTTAAAATGAGACGTTTTTATTGAATTTCGTCTGAGTTACAGAGATTTGAAAAAATATGCCCAAATCAGTTTCCTCCCTTTCCGTATTCTTTACTGTACACCGATTTCGCAGCTTTCGAGCCCGTAGTAATTTGGCCCGCGGTACATATTTTGTGTAACGCAATCAGTTTAACTTTAAAGACGGCGACAATTAGACGAAAATAACGTCTTGTACGATCAAATAGAGCTCCTCTGTACCCTGTGGTTTTCACTGGCGACGGAGTCGGAGTCGTAAGACCCAGTGAAAATCGAAAATCGGAGTCGTAAGTGGAGTCATAAGCTCGACGGAATCGGAGTCGGAAAAATCAGAACGGTTCCATTTTCTTCCGATTCCGCTTATGACCCCGTAATCTTCTTCCGATTCCGTCGGTTTGATTTTCACTAGATCGTAACGCTCTGGGCTTCTGATTACGACTCCGACTCCGTCGTTAGTGAAAACCAGCCTTAAGCGACCACCTCTTCTAAGCGACCACTTTTCCAATATTCCAAACCTCTCATTAGCGACCGCGAACTCTTTCAAAGCTAAAGTGATTTGAATTTCTTCTATTGTTTTTTAACCTCTGGTAAGCGGTTAAGCCTAAAGAATACCGTTCAGAAGGACGTCGGACGCCTTATTGAAACTTATATAACGGAGTAACTGGTTAGCTTTCAGTTGATGTTATGGGTAGCAGTTTATATAGTTAAATTTAGGCCTGAGCAACCCGAGAAGCTAGGTGATACAGTGATACAGTGGTACGGTAGGCTATCTAAGCCTAAGCCTAGCTGAGATCACAGGTTCAATCCTGAGTGGGGTATTTTAGATTTTCTTTTTTACACTTAAAAATTTATTGAAAAAGCTTATTGAAAATAAAATTCTAAGTGTCGACATTACGTTATATAAGTCTTAATAAGGTGTCCGACGTCCCTCTAAACGGTAAGCGACCACTCGGCCATATTTCGATGTCACTACAGATGCAAATTGAATCATGTGTCACAGTACAAGTCCAAAAAAAAACAATAATAATAATAATAATAATAATAATAATGATAATAATAAGTTTTCAATTGAGTGTGGTAAAACCAAAACCAAAGTAATTACTCTGACCAATCACAGCAGTCGTAAACAATCCAATGAACCAATCAGAGCTCAAAGCAATTACATGTCGGCGGCGCCAAGCGCGGGAAAACGCGTGCGAGCAAGGGCCTGGTCGCACTACAGTCAAAAACAAAAATTATCCCATGCAAAATGACATAAAAACAAACGAGAAGTCCAAGGACCACTGCAAAGCTGATACAACGATTAAATATATTTGAAACAATATTTCGGCTGGCCAGACCAGCCTTCTTCAGGTTATAAGATGTTAACTTGACATCTTATAACCTGAAGAAGGCTGGTCTGGCCAGCAGAAATATTATTTCAAATATATTTACTCGTTGTATATCAGCTTTGCAGTGGTCCTTGGACTTCTCGTTAGTACATTGATTCATTTTAGCTGATTAGGTCTCCTCCTGTGAGATGCAACGAAAAACCAGCAGGATCTTCGTTCACGGTTTTTGCAGTTAAACAAGTTTATAAAAACAAAAATATTCCACAAAAAGCGTGTCCCACCGGAGCGGTTTCTTTTGTTTTCTCGATTTTTGCACGGGCGAATTTTTGTTTTTGACTGTTGTGCGACCAGGCCTCAAGTCACGATTGGTTTTGGTTTTACTTCTGATTGATCGAGAAAGTAGCGCGAGATTTGTTAGCCAATCACAAAACGTAGCAATGAAAAACCAAGGCAATTGTGTAATTATTTTTCACACTCAATTGAAAACTGCTCTAATAATAATAACTTCAATGAAGTGTCAGTGTATTATAAGTGCCCCTAAGGTACGAGAATTAACTCACTATATTGTTATGATTTTTACATGTACAGTCGCTTTTCCGGTCACACTAGGTGATCCGTCACGCACGTTACCACACTGTACGTCATTTGAAACCTTTAATCAGTCTTTTGCAATCACGCGTGCATTCAAGGTCAACTTTAACTTTTATATTACTTCCATTTATCTGTTGCTCGAAAAGAAAGAAAACGAAATCGTTATCGAATGGAACTTTCGCCAAATCCGGCAATAATGTAAATTCCTTTTACTTGATATGTTTCGTTTCGTCATTTTCCTTTTTCTTATGTTGTAAATAAATCCAATCATCTATGAGCTTGAAATTGCTATATCAACTGATTTTACGTCACTAACACTTCCCCTCAAGCTATAAACCACTTGAAATTCGCCACTTTTTTCGGGATCGAGCCCATTTTATAAGTCGTGCGCTTGGCTTGTAGCCAAGAGCACGACTACTTACTACAGGTTCATATGATTCAAAGTTAAGACGTCTTGTGGTCTGACCTATGGTAAGCGACCACCTTGACTGACCTTGACTTTGCATTTGAAATGGTCGCTTATGGGACTGTATAAGCAAACTACCTCCTCTGCGTATACAATAATTGCAACCTCCATTTCCTCGATTAAATAATGACAAACATTTTGATTCAACAGGCAAGTTGATTTATTTTTCTTTTGATGAGCCGGTCAAGTACAAAACCTATATAAAATTTAGCTAAAAGCCTTATTTTAAAGACTTTATATCATGATCGAAGTGATAATGTTGCTGGACCCGATTTATTGCATCATAATAACTGATTAAACTCTAACTCGACAAACATAACATTACGCTACAACACAAGTGCTACTAGCTGTCACGGATTTCTAGTTATATCTCTGCACTGTTTTACGATCACAGCTAGTCACTTGACTTTAAGGCCGATTTACACGGCGCAACTTTTGCCTACAACTATTGCATGCAACCTGCTCACGCCCTACGAACGACACGAATCGCGTCGTCTAAATAAGCTCACAACTCGCTCACAACTGTTGCATGCGACACGAAAAAAGTTGGAGGATTTTGAAACATGTTTTAAAACCCTACGACAATCGTAGCCACGATACAATGTTATATGATGCGAGTTGTATACAATTCTCGCCTGACGCAAGCAGCGCGCGCTACAAAAAATCGCATGCGACAAAGTTGTGCCGTGTAAATCGGCCTTTAGTTACACTTACATGTTTTAACACGAATTTAAATGCATCATTCTACTTTCAGTTTCTTAAATTTATTTTAGTTTTTGCTAAGACTTACCTAAGTAAGAATGGCTTACACTATGCGATCATCAACAACAATAATGACCGAGGTGGACTAATTAATAAACAAAAGGTGTCCTCCTCTTTTTATGAGGACAACATAACCGCCAGCAGTCAAATAGGTTAACGCTTAACATCCAACCGACAAATGAAGCTGCAATCACGCGGGGAGAGCCGGGAGGATTGGATGAAAATTTAACTATCAACCATCAATTACGTCCAACCTGGATATAGCTTTAACCGTCTTTATTACTACATTTTGATATCGTCAGCTATCGAAGCGACGACGGTCTTCTTTCATTGTCCTTCGTTGCTACATTTGAGATACCTCGCAGTACTGACCTCACAGAACTTGCAGACGAGCAAATATCATTAATGGTGGTTTTTGACGTGCAGTGACTATAAGTTTCAGAAACCTGTCTGTAGAAACGCGCAATAAATTATAAGCTGCGTAAATACTAGATAAGTCAAAAATTAAGTCTATTGTTCTTGCAAATTTTCCAGTACTTACTAGATGCAAACAACATCCATTTGTGGACTCTTCCTTATTTGGACTATCGATCATTACCGTCGCTTCGGCGACAGTGAGTCCAATCATTACTTGCAAAACCAACAAGCGAATATTACAAATTGGCTTTGGTTTGATAGAAGTCATGTTGGGAAGTAAAATGTTTTCGGCGTAAATTGTATACACCAAAGCGAAGACAAAGCTTGCTTGTAAACTTGAATGTAGAAAGACAATAGAAGAACAGGTAATGAATTGTATCTTTTGATGAGTAAAAGGATGAATCACGAAAACCGCCGTGGAATTTTCTGAAGTGAAACCAAACCACTCTACCAAAGAAGGCAACATGATAAATATCATTAAATTATCGTGAAGAAGTGAGATTTCTCGAAGTCGTCTTGATTCTTTGGTAAAAATCATAGACATTACAACCATCGCGTAGTAAACCAATGCAGTAGTTACTATGAATTGATACCATACTACAGAGTGAAGACATTCGGAAGCAAACTGATCCAGGTTTTCATAAGTTCCTTGAGCGCTAAAAAAACTGTAGTTCATCTTAGCTTGGTATTAATTTGTATATTCCATTTTTTTCGTTGGCTTTAAATGTATACTGTTGCAGGAGAATCCATTGGACCATAGATGAGTCAATTAGGCTACCCGCTGTTATTTTGTCCTTAATTCAAAATAATTCCCAGTTTCTGATACTAATTTTCGTCATTTGCTATCGATTCATTTTCCTGCCTTCTAACTAGCTGCTGTGGACCGGTGGGAAAAACAATTTATCCTCTTGTCGTAGAATCGAACCCACGCGTTTTTATTCCTGTATATTTGTAAACAGAAGATACCTGTTGTGCTTTGAAATCATAAATAATTACTTGGCTAATTTCAGGCATCAAAAGATTTAAAATGATCTTTAACCCCGGGGAAGAGGGAACTCCGGAAAATGTTTTTTTTTCCTTTTTTTTTGGGGGGGGGGGGGGTGGAGGGGGGGGTAAGGGTAGTCCACTTCTTAACAACGCTTTTTTTATTTTTATTCTTATACCTTATTTGGCAACATTATTTATATAATTTACACTTTACTAGAAAAATTACAATGTGCAATTTATAAGTACAAGAGTACATGTGAAAAGTGAGTACAGGTGTAAAAGAAATAAATAGCAGAAAAATAAAGAACAAACTTTAAATAAAATTCTTCCATTTTTTATGAAAATCTTCCAGATGTTTGTTTTGGAGCGGGATTTGCTTGAGGGTATCGATCTTATTGTTTAAAAATAGAAACAGGAAAGCTGCTAACAATTACAGACTGAGGTGTTGTCCTGATTACAGCAGAAAATAAAATATTTTGCAACGAGAGTAACATAATTTAAAGTATCTTCAAGTAATTGCGTATTTTTGTGCCAGCCATATAAAACATTGCATTCACCGATTTAGATCAAACGTTTGTTGGGTTTTTTCAAACCACCAATTCTTGAAAGCCATTCCAAAAAGTGGAGATGATAGTACATAGTTCTTAGTGACAAGTCCAAATAAAATCTACACGAGAAGGTAAACCATTTGCGAAATTCGCGGCTTTTTTTAGAACTTCGCTCACGAATTATTAATTCTTGAAGCCTTTGTAATTGTCCTTTCGGGCTTCATTACAACCCCAAATTCATCGCGTTCAACGAAAGAAAACGCTTTTTGTTTTGTGTTAGCTATATGTAGAATAAATCGAGCTTGCCGGGAACTGGCATACACTTTGACCTCGTTTTCACGGCGTCTCAAGGCCTCGCTTTCAAATTTGGTTGCTTCCGCCTGAGTATGAAACTCTGGCCGTATAGAGCAGTTTTCAATTGAGTGTGAAAAGTAATTACACAATTGCTTTGGTTTTTCATTGCTCCGCTTTGCGATTGGCTAAAAAATCTTGCGCCACTTTCTCGACCAATCAGATACAAAACCAAAGCCAATCGTGACTTGCTCGCACGCGTTTTCCCGCGCTTAGCGCCGCCGACATGTATTTACATGTGAATGAAAACTCATTTTCATATGAAAGGTTTTGCACCTAGCCTCGCTTTGATAGAGAGGCTAAAGGCAACTCGGAAATGGCCTATTGCTTCGAGCTCTGATTGATTCATTGGATTGTTTACGACTGCTGTGATTGGTCAGAGTAATTACTTTGGTTTTGGTTTTACCACACTCAAATGAAAACTGCTCTATAAAAATAAATAGAAATTAAATAAGTAAATTTAACAAATTTACACCGGTTTTCCGTGGTGTGGACTCTTATTTACCACGATTTACGTCATCACATGGTCAAAATGTTGTGGACTCACGAGGCGCAACCGAGTGAGTCAGCAACAAATTTTGACCATGTGATGACGTAAATCGTGGTAAATAAGAGTCCACACCACGGAAAACCAGTGTAAATTTGTTTTTTACAACAATATTAAGAAAAAACTACAAGGAAAAATCGAAGTCTTGTTACAAAACGTGACAGCAAAGAAAGAGCAAGCGTTGTCTATAACTTTCTCGCAATCTGATTGGTTGTTTTCAAGCGCACGTGATGTTAGCGTCAGCACCGTTGTCTGGACTCTCATTTACCACACACGTCGACCAATCATATTGCGAGTTTAGCGGCAATTGTGGTAAAAAACAATTTTTAAAGAGGGTGGCACCAAGCTAACTCTACGTTAATAAGGGTCGAATTGGCGACTCCGAAAAATACCATAATACTCTTTTATGTGCAGGCTCAGCCTCACCGAGGTGTAATTATTCAACAACCTCGTCCCCAGGGCCTTCTCCGCTTTTACAATTCAAAATGGCGGGTCGAGCGGAGAAGACGGTCTTCTCCGCTCGACCCGCCATTTTGAATTGTAAAAGCGGAGAAGGCCCTGGGGACGAGGTTGATTATTCAAGTCTCCTTTGTTAGAATGACACAATGGAATTCACAGTACATGTAGGAACGCCAGTACGTAGCATTGTGTGTTCGCACACAAATGTGCACCGTATGCAAGTTGCCACGAAGTTGAAGCATAGCACGTGCAGTTCGTGCTGAAAACAAAATAAATTTGTTAACATGTGGCTTACATCAAGCACCACCCAAACCAGCAATTTAAGGAGTAAACCTGGGCGAAGTTAGGCCCTGTTAGTTTCTTGGGTTAGAACCTGGATGGTTGACCGCTCGGGAACCATTTGGATAATTTTTAGGCATCTTTTAAAACGACGTAGTAAATATATTTATATTAGTTCTAAAATCATAGAAGTCTTAGGCCCGGTTCAAACGTCGAACTTCACATGTGCTGAATCTAATGCAAATGACCGAAATCTATTGTTCGTGCTCATTTGCATTATATTCGGCACATGTGAAGTTCGACGTTTGAACTGGGCCTTAGAGAAGTGTATCCGACTTCATGTTCAAGCCACATTCGCCACCGTTTTGAATTGCCCTGCTGTTGTGCTAAATCGGACAAAACAAGTGTCACAGTTCCCAAACATAATTTCGAACACGCTCCTAATCTTTGATTATACTAGTTTTACAATATGTCTATGTTTGTCAGTTGAAAATCACCTAGTAAATCAGTTTCAATAGCCTCTCTTTTTGGAATCATTGACGTTTTCTACCAGTTCCGCAAACAATCCACCGTTTCTGATCAACACCTCAGGTTTGTCAAACTCTACCACTCGTCCACCATCAAGAACCAGCACCTTATCATAATCCATAATGGTGTTCAGTCGGTGAGCAATAGTCAGTACTGTGGAATCTTTGAACTTGTGACGAATGACTTCCTGGATGAGACGATCAGTCTTAAAATCCACATTAGCTGTGGCTTCATCCATGATAATGATCTTACTCCTTTGGACCAGTGCACGAGCCAGACACACCAACTGCCTTTCGCCAACACTAAAATTCGATCCTGATTCCTTTAACTGATAATTTAGCTGCCCGGGGAGTTTTTCCACCATGCCTTTCAGCTGCACTTCTTCAAGGGCAGTCCAAAGTTCCAGGTCTGTGTATTTTGAGAATGGGTCCATGTTTCGTCTCAGGCTTCCTCCAAAGAGAACTGGGTCCTGAGCAATAACGGCCATACAACGACGAGCTGTCTGAAGGTTTAGGGTTCCAATGTCGACACCGTCAACAAGCACCTAAAAACATAATTTTGTTACCTTCCTGTATAAATTTAAGCAGTAAGTAAAGAGCGGTATACCCCCCTCGCACTCGCATTGGCTAAGTCCCAAGCGGTTTTATTGTGCTAACGTTTTACTAACTGGTGAATGGAGGGATGAACAGACTATTTTAAGGTTTATCTTGATAGTGAAGTGGAGTATTCTTAACACATTCCGATTGTGAATTTAACAATTATTCTACCCACTTCTTGTCTGATATGACATCACAAATAGCTAACTAGGCGCGTCAGCGCTGAGTGGATTATAACGATTTCATATCCGGTAAGAACGAATAATCCTAAAAAACCAACCACGAATCTCTTTGAATGAACAAGAGAAAGAAAGAGAAAGAGATAAGAAAAGGTGAAAAGTACTGATCACACGACTGGAATGTGCCACAGTGTTCCTTGCCAAAGCTGAATAAAACCATTCAAAGTTCAAACTGTCCGATTTGGCTCAAACGAACGCGGTGTAAAATTATCTAAAGATGTCATTTTCGTTGAAAATGTGTCTAAGCATTGGTTCAAACGGGTGCAAGATCTCATCATTGACGGCTGTAGGAGCTGATGAGCACAGGGATCTTCCGTAATTTGTGGTTTAATACGTTTGCGTTTTGTAAAAATCTCCTCTGTTAGATTTTAAATTTCTGATATTAAGTGAGTTTGGCATATACGGAACTATTATTGTGCCAAATGTCGTGAAATTCTAACGAGTGGTTCCGTAGAAATCAGCACATTTCCGAGGAAAGTCACTAAAAAATCCAGTCACAATTTTTTGGTCAACTGCGCATGCGTTGCATTTGACTGGGTTCACGATCCAAAGACAAAAACGACCAAAATGGCAGTGTATTTCTTCAATGGTTCTATAAATTATCTATTGATTCAACAAACATTTTTACGAACAACAAATTGTTTGATTTTACGACGAAAAACAACACTTTCGCGATCCACGCTGAGCAAAATAAAATGATCGCTGAATAGGCGCCACGCTTGTTTTTCTCAAAACTCTGCACGTGCTGACTCACGTAAGCAGCTGAAATTGAAGATCGCGTGCAAACTGTGTTCAGCCACCTTAACAAAATATATGTAAGCGGAGTAGATCTCTTATGAATTGAAATAAGATTATGTAATAGCGGAGCCCGCGGGCCGAAGGCCCGCCGGAGCACCATACTCATAGCGGAGCACTTGCCAGGCCGAAGGCCTGGCTGCGCAGCTTCATACTCATAGAACCTATCGCCGTCATTTTTCATGGTCATGGCTAGCGGAATGTTTCGCGGGCGCGTGTCCGTCCGCCCGCCGTGTTGGAACAACATCCGGGATCTTGAAAGCAAGGCTTTGTTTTTCGCGCGGCCACACAGCCGTGAGCTCGGTAAACACTTTAGTTGTTTTGTTGTGTCTAGCGGAGAATTTAAGTCGTTATTTCCCAGCATTTTTTCGCGGTTTGCTACTCAAGACAGGGATACTAATTAAGGAATACTCAGAAGCCGCTTTAGTGGAAAAAGACGAGCTTTCAGGGATAAAATCTTGCTTCGAGGAACTTCATGTATTACGTTTTTATCAATGCGGGAGATCTTTGTTTTCTACGGATTTCAGAACCAGAAGCGGAGATTTGAATTTCCAAGCAAGCGAGGAACTTAAAGGTAAAACAGATTACAGTTTTCGATGAGAATTTATATTGATATCAATCTGTGAGTGACTTTTTATTAGTATTATTGTTAGTTTTGGAGAATTGATTTTAAAACGTGCTTAAATTCAGTTGTATCGATCTCTTGAATTTCATCGAAGAAAGCTTAAACTCGATGAGCTATAATTAATGGTACGCGTTTTGCTTTTAAACGTAAACTAATGGAGATTTGAATAATTTTTTTCGAAAGAAGATTGTGTTGTCCATTTTTATGTGTTTGTTCATTCATTAGATAGATTGAAAAGCGATTTTATATAAACAAAGCAAGACTTTGATTTTATAGTACAGTTCTATCTTCACTCGCATCGCCTTATGCAAATATGTTTGTGTACTTTTGCAATTTTTGATTTTCAAATCAGTTTCTCGGGCAATTTTTGACAAACATAAACTGTATTTTATTCGGAAACTAGTGGTGCTAGTTATTCTATACAGAGAAAAGTTGTTTTTGTGAACTTTTGTACGGTCTATAAAATGTACTGTGCAGACGGTCGCGTAATACTGTTTTTGAGAATTGCTAAAATTGAAAATAGCCCATTCGTCAATCTTAATTCTTGTGCTTCCAACCTTTCACCTTAGTTAAGTTTCACCTTAGTTAAGTTTCACCTTAGTTAAGCTTGTTCAAAGTGCGACGCTGTTAGGCTTGGGCTATGTATATATATTAGAACTATGCCCGTCATTTTTCATGGTCATGGCTAGCGGAATGTTTCGCGGGCGCGTGTCCGTCCGCCCGCGGCGTTGGAACAACATCCGGGATCTTGAAAGCAAGGCTTTGTTTTTCGCGCGGCCACACAGCCGCGAGCTCGGTAAACACTTTGGTTGTTTTGTTGTGTTTAGCGGAGAATTAAAGTCGTTATTTCCCAGCAGTTTTTCGCGGTTTGCTACTCAAGACAGGGATACTAATTAAGGGATACTCAGAAGCCGCTTTCGTGGAAAAAGAAGAGCTTTCAGGGATAAAATCTTGCTTCGAGGAACTATATACGTTTTTAGCAATGCGAAGAGATGGGTTCGTTTTACGGATTTCAGCCCAAAAGCGGAGGTTTAAAGAATTTCCAAGTACAGTAGTCGCCGGAGGGACTTAAAGGTAAAACAAATTACAATTTTCGATGGGAATTTATATTGATATTAATCTGTGATTGACATTTTGTTTGTGTTCTCGTTGATTTTGGAGAATTGTTTATAAACGTGTAGTTTAAATTCAGTTGTATTTTAATTTCTTGAATTTCATCGAAGACACGGCTCGGCCTCGATGCGCTGTAATTGTACGCGTTTGGCTTCTAAACATAAACTAATTGAGATTTCAATAAAATTTTTCGAAAGAAGATTGTGTTGTCCATTTTTATGTGTTTGCTCATTCATTACACAGATTGAAAAGCGATTTTATGTAAACAAAACAAGACTTAGATTTTATACTCGCGTCGCCTTATGCAAATTGGCAAATCAGTTTCTCGGCAGGTCTTTCTCGGGCATTTTTTGACAAGCAACAACTATTTTATTCGGAAAATAGTCATAATAGTTATTCTAGACGGAGAAAAAGTTGTTTTTGTGAACTTTTGTACGGTCTAAATGTACTGTGCAGACGGTCGGGTAATACTGCTTTTCAGAATTGCTAAAATTGAAAAATAGCCCGGTCGTCAATCATAATTCTTGTGCTTCCGACCTTTCACCTAAGTTAAGTTTCATCTTAGTTAAGCTTGTTGAGAGGGTCTTCAGAGGGCGCCGCTGTTAGGCTAAGGCTAACTATATATATATTATGTTATGGGTGAAGAGAAGAGATAAACGCTTACCAGTATTCCAGAAGGATATGTAGCATTCGCAACACATACTTTAGAAATTTATTTGTGCTGCGCTACTTTTAAAAAGAAACTTGACATACTAGTAGTAATAAAAATCAATAGAATGAGTAGAAAGAGGTATCTCCATTGTTAATTCGGTTAGTTGTACAAAATGGTTCATCAATGCTGGTGCGAAGCTGTGGTTCCTATAAATGACAACATAAAGCAACGACGAATGGAATGGATGAACGGAATGCTGGCTAATCGCTTAATAAAAACCTTTATGTTACCAGTCAGTGCTTGTTACCTTTCCTTCTGGATCAGGCATGCGTAATAGTGATGCAACAAGGGAAGATTTGCCGGCTCCCGTTCGACCTGCTACACCTATTTTCTGCTTGTCAGCAATGAACAGGTTGGCGTCCTTTAGCACTTGCGGTCCTCCCTCGGTGTATCTCAAGGACAAGTCTTTGATATCAATACTTCCTTTTTGGGGCCACGAATTTGGCGGATGGATCTCTGAGCTATATCCGGGCTCTGCTTCCAGTTCAGTGTACGCGAATACTCTTTCCACTGACGTCATGAGATTTTCAACTTCAGAACTTGATCTGATTCCATATTGGATTTCATCCACGGCATCCAGCAGGAAAACTAGGGACATCCCTGCTAAGGCTGAGAGAGGATATTATATGACATTTATATGACATATTGTACTATAAATCATCTGAATAAAAGATGATTTTAATAGGATTCGGTTTCGCACCAAAGTTGGTTGGACTTTTTTAAACTGACCTTAAGGTGGGACTCAACCTAAATTTGAATGAAGTTTTAAGAGGTTTAAAGAAGGGATAGAAGAAAGAAAATGATTTTTGGAACACCAACAGACAGTTGATACCCACGCAAGAGCACCCCAGGTTGCTAGTGGACTAACTTGGTGTCCGTCTATTAATTATTAACTACAAATTCTAATTTTAAAACTTCACTAAATCTTCAACATTTCTTATTTCTCTTAATTTTACAAGTCCTTTGAGAAAAACTATTTCCTTCCAAACCTACCCAAAAATTTACAAAACACCCCATAACATAGATTCATGGGATGAGCATAGAGTCTTTGGATTGCTTGAAACGTGAAAGAGGTATTTCCATTAAAGCCATGTCAAGTGGCGGGAAAATGGCGTTTAGGTTAAAGTCCCGCCTTAAAACAATTTTTAACTGAGCTGCACGGTAAATAAATGAAGGGTTGTTCATTAATTTGGTTGTACATCTTTCTACGATTGGCTTAATGGACCTCTTCTTGCATTTCAACTAGATCGTTTTTCTCAACTCAGTAGACAGAGCCATTTGTATTTTCTGAGAGACCATTACAAACGAACACTACAACCACACAATTGGTATATTGGAAATGGTTTTTACAGGCCCGTGGCAGGGGGTGGACCAGTGGGGGGTGGACACGACAAAACGACAGAACATGCAAGGAGCTCATAACCATAACATATGGACCCATGATTATACATAACGTTTCCAAAACCGCTAAAGACCATAACAAACACATTTATTTTGCGGCCTTAGATACCACGACGCAATACATCACTTCAAGGGTAAAATTTACGTAAACATACGGGAGCTCCTTTTTGATATATTTTACCAGTGAGCCATATGACAGGGTCGTAACGAGGTATATGGGATCAGGGATCAAAGGCCTAAAAAAGGGTGGGATCAGGGATCACAGCCTCGGATCCGGGATCACAGCCCTCGGGATCAGGATCAGTGTGTTTTCCATTGACTCAAGGATCAGGCAAACAAAATTTTGTGGGATCAGGGATCAAAATTTTCATCACTTTTGGGATCAGGGATTAAAAATTTGCGTAAAAATACCGGATCAGCGATGAAAAAATATACCTCGTTACGACCCTGATATGAAACTGCAAGTAGTGTGAACTCATGGTGAATAAAGGTTAGGACTCCTTTAAGACCCTTTAAGTTAGAAAGACAGTTGTTATTCTTACGAAACATTGTGTTTTAAAGTACTTAACGTAGAGACGAAGGACACTGTCTTGCTCGTAAGCAACAATGGGAATACAAGCTGAGCTTAGATACAAATATGATTAAAAATATCCTTCCTTACAACGTACAAATTGCACACCAACTGTTCTTCAAAATTCTAAGAGGGATTGCACTAAATTAAATTAAATTTAAAGTAAATTAAATTTGACTAAATTACCTGCACTTTGGGTGGCAAGGACAGCTCCAAAGCCTGTAGCAGCAACCATTAAAGCACACAGGAGACTCATGCGGACACTAAGCCACTGCGTACAGGTTGTTACCATCATTAACGCTGATGTGTTTTCATCCTGGTAACTGAAAAATATATATTAACAATCCCAATTAGTTGGTCTTACAAGTTCTTAACAAAGGACTACCCCCGTACAGGAGACACCTTTCAAAATAGTATTGTGTAGTAGTTAAAAAGACGTTTTAACCGATTTATCTCAACTTAGTTTCGATATACTGTAGATAAATGTTAGCACCCTGCGATAACCTGGCCCAATGGATAAACAAGTTTGTTTTTAACATCACAAAATGTTTGTTATGGCATCTGGTACAAGGTGTTTGCTGTTTGAAACGTAAAATCAAAGATTCTCAACCACCAATTGTCGTTTTCTTTTGTTGATAAAATAATCTTAGATGGGATTCAAGAAAATCTAATAAAAAACATCCAAAGAATCTAAAGAAGACCTCGAGAACATTTAAAGAAGATCCACTAGGATTGTCAAATAATGCGTAATATTTAAATGCAACTCACTGGGGGTGGATCGTTCGGTGTATAGTGTCTCAATCGCCTTTCGATTGGTTTCTACCGTTTCACAAATTGGAATCTTAGGTGTGATAGCACGCGTTCGAACAGAAATTAGTGTTTTTTTGCTGTTGTTTCGCATTGCGTTATCGCACTCTAATCTATTCTAACTTGGGATCAGGATTTTCTATAAGAAATGATACCCATGTGCGTAATGGGGTGACTTTTAAATGCTGACTACTAAATATAATACTTACTTGAACAGCCTCCTCAAGAAATCCTGCTCCATTTGTGATGAGCGAATTATTTCGAGTCCCGTGATCGTTTCAGAAATGTGCGAGAACACAGGACTACATGTGATGGCTTCAAGTCTCTTGATCTCCCTGGATGCCTTCAAATAGTAGCGTCCATAATAAAGGGCGATTATAACAAGGGGACCGACAACGAGAAGAAGCCAAACGTTTGCTGCAACTGGAAGTATTATTGTGCTTATTGAGAATAAGACAACTTCAACTGCAGCCAGGAATTGGGGAGGAAGGACATCATCCATGCTACCAATGTCTTTGGAGAACCGATTTAAAATACGTCCCACAGGTGTTTTGTCAAAATAAAGCAGCGGTGCCTTTATGACGGAAAAGACCATTTTGTTGTGCAGTCTCTCAGAGGCTGTAAGAAGTGTCGCATAAAACAGATAACAGGAAAAAACGTTGGCTAGAAGAGATGATCCAACGAGGGCTCCGTAAATGCCTAATGTCTTATCTGAACTTTGCTGCTCGTGAGGCATTTCCGAAACTTGTGATGCCCACCAGTAAGTCATCACCAATAATGCTAAAAGACAAAAAATACTCAATTAAATTAAGGGACGGACCATTTAATTTTTGTAGGGGCGGGGGGGCAATTTCTTCTGAGTATGAATTTTTTTTTCAGCATCACCATTTGCGAGAATTGTCCGAATGGTCCGTCCCTAATCAAGATTATTTTCTCTGCAAAGTCAGACAATTAGTGACAAGTCACTTAAATTTCGCCGACGTGTTCTGGGTAAAATACCTTATAACGGTTAATAGAAAAGCTTCATGGTAAATTCTTAGTCTGACAATCAGAGGGTACGTGTAAATGGGCTCTAAACTGCAAATTAAAATTTCTACGCACAATACTATGCATGGTTGAAACGGCTGCAAACGTGCGTTTTTTGCACTCTTCATGGAAATAGTTTCACTGTTTTGTTGATTTAGCGATGATTGGCGGACATAAAGACGATTTAATTTGAGATCTGGGGCACTAAAAAGTGCGATTTGGCCAAGACGTTCTCCACACGGCCCCAAATGTAAGTTTTGTGCACCATTCGTAGAAATGGTTCACTGTTTTGCCAATTGTTTGCGGCCAGTTGTTCAATCTCCGCACGGCTTCAAACGTGCATTTTGTTTACTTAATAACATCGTTCCCTCTGTCTTTCTGTGTTATGTAAACATCTAATTAATTTTTGAAAGGGAATGAAGATGTCAATCTCTGTTCCCGATCGTCTAAAATGTAATGTGAAAATTTGGCTGGCAAGGTACAGTACTGCTTACTAAAGCGATTCAAGTTGCTTAGCTGTCCAAATACCTTTCATGCCAAGAACAATGATAAAAATACAAAGTATTACAGGAGCGGGATGGGTCGTCCTAAAATAGTTCCAGTACAGCTTCCAAGTTATGGAACCAGTGCTTCTATCTTCTTCCTCTTCCTCCAGATCTTGAATTTCCTCTTCATTACATGAAAATTCAACTGGTTGATCCAAAGAAACGACTCTTGAAGCATCACCTTTATCAACATCAACTTGAACAAAGTTCCAGGACTTTCGGTTCTCATCGTGAAAACTAGTTCCCTTGTCTACTATGGCACCTTTACGTAACACAATGACGTTGTCGATATTTGTTAAGAAGTGCAATTGGTGAGTTACAAAAACTCTGGTTTTGTCGGAAAGAAATCCACAAATACAGCTTTCAAAGAGACGTTTACCAACTTTGGCGTCTACTGCACTGAGAGGGTCATCTAACAAGTATATGTCAGCATCTGAGTAAAGTGCGCGTGCTAAACTTACACGCACCCGCTGACCTCCGCTCAAGCTGACACCACGGTGTCCGATTTCTGTTAAATCGCCAAAAGGGAAGTTTGTCAAATCTGTTTGCATGCAACAAACGTCCAGTATTTCATGATATCTGTCTTTGTCAAAAGATCTTCCAAACAAAATATTATCTCTTATAGTTCCTGAGAAAACCCATGGTATTTGCGGGACAAAGCCAATTGTTCCATTAAATGATATTGTCCCACTGATGGCAGGAAGCTCTCTAAGCATGGCCATTAAAAGGGAGGATTTTCCACTTCCAACTGGTCCAGTTACCGCTAGCATTTGTCCGTTCTTTACAGAAAATGAAATGTCTTTTAAAGCCATCCTTTCTTCACGTCTGTCCCAAGAAGCCGAAACACTCAATAAAGACAGGTCATTTGTCTCGGTGCCAGTAATCGTCCCTTTATTCAGTATGGAAATCAATTTAGGGTTTCCAACTTTAAAGCTCTCTTGCCTTACAACTGCTGGCCCATCTTTCAAATTCACAGTAAGAAAGCCACATGGGCCATGTCTAGTGGAAAATGTGATGCACGTCTCATCGTATGTCCTTGACAGGAATCTTTCGATCCGTTTGATAGCGATGTTCCCTTCAGTAACCATTGGCAATGTGTAACCCATAGCAACAGAAACAGAGAAATTTATAACGTTGAGGCTGGAAAGGATGGTAAACATTTTAAAGGAAGTAATATGTTCCCCTCCTACTATCAAGGTAACGATAGAGATCAACCCAGCGAGTGGTGCAGTTGTGTAACCTAAAGAATATAAGCTGGAGATAATGAGTCCACGTAGCCTGATGTACCACATTTCGTTCCTGTATTAAAGACAAATGAAGCAGGCAGTATTAGGGCATGGGCGTACCTAGACAATTTTTAGCAGTACACCCAAAGTCAGCGAGTAAGTCAATCTATGAGCAATCTACATATTGCAATATTCATTACATTGAAGCACGTGTTTTCAGAAAACGTTTCGTTTATTTCTTCTCTTTTATGGACATCGCATTCGGTAAATATTTTCCGTAAGGCAATATCTACTACACTGTAGTTCTCTGTATGACAAGCGCATTCTTCCGTAAGCACGATATAAAAACATCATAACGTATAAAAACATTACACGACTTTATCCTTTGCTTTTCTTCCAGAATGTAAAAAAATAAGTTCTGGGAAATTCTGGTACAAGTGTCGCGTAAAGGTAGATACGCCCCTGTAGGCGCTATATAAAATGGTGGCTGATAAACTTCTAGTACTATGTTGAAGGTTGAAGTTGTCACCTTTTCCATTCAATTTTTCTTAAATGGTTTCTGCCAAATCCAAGAAAGTCAAGAAACCCTATATTTCCACCCTTATTGTAAAAAAACTGTATAGTACAACGATTGATAAGCTTCTAGAGTCAACGCGTGTGCAGTTTAGGGTGGAAAGTATGGATCTGTTGTACATTTTGTTTCATTTTTAGGGTGAAAAGTATATGTATGAATTTATTGAATATCATGGATAATGTTATAACTGTAACATTATATCATTTATTTCAAATTATCCTTGATATGCATAAAATCCAAGAAATCCACCCAAATTAACAACGAAGTTAAGAGAAAGATATTTAACCATTACTTGCCAAAGAGGAGGTGAATATTGGTGAATATTTGCCGAGCCGCGAAGCGTACTATACTTCGCCGACACCAGAGGTGAATAGCAAACACTATCCCGTGTTTGAGAAACCAATCAGAGCGCGCGAAAATCATTATTCACTGGTTTGGAGCCGCGAAGCGTACTACTTTTCGCCGACACCAGAGGTGAATAGCAAACACTATCCCGTGTTTGAGAAACCAATCAGAGCGCGCGAAAATCATTATTCACTGGTTTGGTATATATTAAATCTACAAAATCCGAAACATCCACCCTAATTTTAAAAGAAGTTCCTGCATTTCCTACAGTCAGTGGATGATATTTTTGAATAGTTAACTTCCTTAAATCCAAAACATCCGATTGATGACTCGTAAAGAACAATAATTAGCTACTTCCAGTACTAGCTGAACGCACAATTCCCATTGCCTTTACTTGGCTTCTTCAGGAACAAAGCGTTTCCATTTTTTCATTTAGGAACCTTTCAAAGGAACACTTAGATCTATTTTAGCAACAAGGAGCACTTTGTTCCTTTAATGTGGGACAGAGAAGTTTTCATTTTAGCAAAGAGTAACACAGAAGGGAACGTTTGTTCCCCTAGGATCAAATAAGGAACAACTTACAATGTAAGTGGGACCATTGAGGTTAAGGGAACCATTGCATTCCTATTTGTCAAAATCAGAATTATTCCGTATAAAAAATTGTAAATCTACTTATGTTCTTACAAAAAAAAAGATGATAAGGTTCCTATATGACAAAAACTTAAATCATGTTAATTCCTAATTATTTATATTTCAACAAAGTTGTTTTGTCGCCCAAGAACTGGAACTCACTCCTCGAAAGCTCCTGTTATGAGTTTCAGTACTACAAAATTACTGTACTGACAAACAAAAAATAATTGTCACAATATTGGTGAAATGCACACGATAATGATGGTCGATGATGATGAAGGTGACGACGACGACGACGATGATGATGATGATCACTATCGACGACGACGATGATGACGACGATGATGATGATGATCACTATCGTAATGATGACGATAACGATGGCTGTGCATGACACGATGGCGATAATGATGACGAGAAAAAATTCGAAGAAAATGACTATGATAAGGGTGAAGATAGGACTGATAATGATGATGATGATGATGATGATGATGATGATGATGATGATGATGATGATGATGATAGGATTAAGAGGAGAAGGACAAAAAAGGGTGGAGCAGGGAAGGTTTATTACTGGGTGATGGTGATGATGATTTTTAGCTTACCTTCGCAGCTGTTTAATTGTTTCCATAAAATTCCATTCCCAAGCGTACATTTTGACAGCTCGAATTCCAGACACAATCTCGTTCATAACTTCCAGTCTTTGGTCTGTGGCAACTGCAGTTTTGTGGCGTAGGTTTCCACTTTTATGTGACATTATGGTGATGTATACGAAAAGAATTATGTAAAGAGCTATTCCGACTAAAGCTCTCCATCCAATTAGAAGTAAAAGAACAACAATAGAACCAAAAATATCAAGAGGAGCGAAACAACAATAGTGTAGCCCATACGTCAACTTCTCCAACTTCTGAACGTCGTTAGATGCGAGGTTGATGGTCTTCCCAGTAATTATCTTCTGAACGTCACTGCGTTTAAGCTCTTTCAGAATCTGCATTATAAAATTGTACGGGTTATTACTAAAATATGAAATAACTTATTTACCAACTTTGAGGATATTTCGCATTAATTTTTCGCATTTATTTTTTTGCTCGCAGTTGAAATATACGCTCTTTCTCTCAAGAAAAGTCTGAAAGGGGTGTCAGCAGGAAGTTATTCAGACTTTGTATCGAAAGATAAAGTAATTTTTTAGTCATATTATTCCGTCGTAATGAGTGAATGGCGCGAAGGCATGCTTCACTGAATTTGCTCGTTTCATCTTCATCGTGACTCTTAAAATTCTTTTGGTGATCGTCTTTGCGTTAGTTTTAAATAAACACAGGCACGTGAAGGGACCTCGACTTTTGCATGCTCGCTGCCTATTGCCGACTGTGATCATAGTTAATAAAGCGCAATGGTTATGAAACCTGAGAAATGTCTCTGTTGGATGTTTTTGTTATAGTTTTTCAACTTTGAAATCGTGGTGTGAAACGTTGTACAATTCCCTTCAATACCTCTGTGAAGCCCTACCGGGCGGGGGCGGGGTAATTGACCGTGTAAATTGCCCACAAGGTGGGGCATTTAACAATTTTTAATTTTTGCTCTTGGATTTGACTCATACAGAAGCTTATGTTTTTATAAACACGGTTCGATATTTTTTGAAACGTGAACGACTTCAAACGCAAAGAAAAAGCAGTACATCACTTTTACGATGTCCAGTTCGGTAATAAAGAATAAAAGAAAGAAGAAAAAATGTAAATTGGACATCCCCGCCAGGATTCGAACCCCAATTTATTGGCACGGGACCACAACACTTAAACTACTTCACCATATTTGATTAAGTACCTTGCAAGGGTTAAATGTTATTATTTGAACGTAGATACGCGATAAAACGCGTGTCTCTGTTGAAAAATCCATTTCAATCGGTTTTAATGTTCCATCAAAGGACTCCAAATGCAAAACATCAGAGCAGCGCTTTCAAAATATCCCCTTTTTCGGCGGTCGACTATTCTCTGCACTATGTTCTTTTGCATTTGCCACGAAAGCCTTATACACTGGTCAGCGGAATTGCCAAGAAACGTTTACGGCCGAGTGATGGAGTGAATGCAAATTTGCATATTTGCCACCGTCTCCGATAACCCGGTCATTACGCTTGGCGCATTCACGTGTTAAAACCATCTTTCCAATTGGTTTGACAGTTCATTGAGCATTAGCCACTTTACAAACGAGAAGGCAACTGGGCCAAGTGAACTTTCGCAACGACTCCTGGGATCGTTACAGGGGACGCTTCTTTTGTCTCTGTCCCCAGTAACAGTCCCAGAAGTCGTTGCGAAAGCAACCTCGTTCCCAGGGCTTTTCCCTTCGACAGAGGGGCGGGCGGGAAAAGACCCGTCTTTTCCCGCCGCCCCTCTCTCGAAGGGAAAAGTCCTGGGAACGAGGTTGGTTGCGAAAGTTCACTCGGCCCAGTTTCCTTCTCGTTTCTAAAGTGGCGAATTACATGTGTATCACATGTTTTGGGTAATGTAATGAATTTTTATGAATTGTAATGAATTTTTGAAGGCTTCCTTGCAACAATTGAAGTTGCTCAAGTTAACTTCGAAGTTCTTTCACCTATTAAAAAACTTATTGTTACCGAGTTTGGTCAACGCCGGCTTCCTAATGACTGACTAAAATCCAAAACGGTAAGTAAAAGAAAAACGAGCGAAAGTGTGTGTGTGTGCGGAAAGTGCCCGCAAGTGCGCACAAGTGCGTTCTTAAGTGCGGTGTAGATCTCGGCTTCTTTAAAACAGACGCGTCATCTTCATGGTCACAAAGTATGATTCAAGTATGTGGATCAGTTACTCTTCATATTGAAAGTTAGGTTTCAAGTGCCTGTTAATCAGAATTCCTAGTGTGAAACTATCAATTAAGCTTAGAATGTACCTTATACTCACTTTTTTATAGACGAGCCCAATGCATGAAACCTTGAGCTGTTTCCCCCATATTTCTGAAATTGCTGCTGAATGAGTTTTAGACAGTCCTTTGATAAGAGCCAACACTACAATTCCAGTAACGTATACAAACGAAGATGTAGAATAACCACCTTGCGATTTCTTCTCGAATTCCGAGAGGAAAAACCACATCAGCATCGGTAGGAAAATTGTAGACAAAAAGCGAAATAGTTTCAATACAAACATCACTGTATATTCCTTCCACGTAAACATCCGGGTCAATGCTTTCCACAAGCGAGGTTTACACCCAGTTGTTTGGCTTCTGCTAATTTCTTGTTTCCACTCACTTTCTAACTTGGCTACAAGATGCTTCATACAGTCTTCCGTGCGAACGGGGAAAATATCTTCCTTTTCTAAGGGTCTTTTGCTGCCTATCCGCAATATACTGCTCATCCAACCCACAGTTACAAGAGACAACCAACTAGCTGATTTGTAAGGATGTGCACTTGATTTTTTTGTGCTACACGTTGAGTCATTTACCTGCGTTTTATTTTCCATTTTGGACTCTAAAGGGGCAGTCAGGATAGAAAAGAAAAAAATATGTTAACGGAATTCTACCTGCTTGCGGATCATTACGTTTAGTTTCATTGCAACAACGATTCATCGCAGTGTACTCGTTTACTTACAGCACGTTATTTCTATGATGAGAAATGGAAAATCGGAAGTTTATCACTTCCCTTTCTTGGGAGTCTTGGGACCCTTTCATATAGTTCAATGAGTTTAAAAGCCAACCTTCACCCAAAAGACGTTGCGGTCGTTTGTTTTTGTTTTGGAATGCTCCATTGTTCATACGTGTGCTCTGATTGGTTGCACGTATTCAAGCCTGAATTTCGTGTTACACGAAATTCAGCACAGAAAGTGATCACGGCGCGCACAGCATTTTGGGTGAAGGTGGGCCTTTAAGAAGTTGTAGAGCAGTTTTCAATAGGCCATTTGCACGATGGCGTCATTTGACTACAACTAAAAGAATTCAATTCGTTTTTCCTTTCTTATTTAAATTTTGTAATCCCAGTGAGGTTTAAATAACAATGGCCCTAATTTGCACTACAAAAAAAAACTGAAGGATTGTGGTAGTTGTAGTCATATGACGTCATCGTGCAAATGGCCTATTGAGTGTGAAAGGTAATTACACAATTGCTTTGGTTTTTCATTGCAACGCTTTTGGCTAAAAAATCTCGCGCCACTTTCTCGACCAATCAAAAGTAAAACCAAAACCAATCGTGACTTGCTCGCACGCGTTTTCCCGCGCTTGGCGCCGCCGACACGTGATTGCTTCGAGCTCTGATTGGTTCATTGGATTGTTTACGACTGCTGTGATTGGTCAGAGTAATTACTTTGGTTTTGGTTTTACCACACTCAATTGAAAACTGCTCTAATTTGAATTGATCCATGCAGATTTACCAAGTTCAGTCAAAATAAACGCATGAATGACGCCCAGAGCTGTCGTAACAATTTATCTCAGATATGAGGCCGTGAATATTGAGACTGAAGCTTACGGTTTAAAACGTTCAGTCCAAAGTATTACTTGAAAAGGTAAATAAAGAAAGGTGATTACTGAATGGATCATAAGATGCAACAAGTGTGGAGATTAGCATTCAATATTCTTGTCAGCGAAAAGGCGCACTAAAATTAGCATTAGTTTGATTACCACCACTCTATTCAGTGACAAAATCCTACAGAATATCTCAGTAAATCCTGATACTGTACTGAAGAGTGCATTTCAAACAACCGATAAGTGGTGTGAAAGGTCCCGTGAAGATCACTGAGTTCTGGACTAGCACGAGGACGATGTTTCTGCTGTGATTGGTCAGAGTAATTACTTTGGTTTTAGTTTTACCACACTCAATTGAAAACTGCTCTAATTTGAATTGATTAATGCAGATTTACCAAGTTCAGTCAAAATAAACGCATGAATGAAGCGCAGAGCTGTCGTAACAATTTATCTCAGATATGAGGCCGTGAATATTGAGACTGAAGCTTACGGTTTAAAACGTTCAGTCGTAAAGTATTACTTGAAAAGGTAAATAAAGAAAGGTGATTACTGAATGAATCATAAGATGCAACACGTGTGGAGATTAGTATTCAATAGTCTTGTCAGCGAAAAGGCGCACTAAAATTATTAGCATTAGTTTGATTACCACCACTCTATTCAGTGACAAAATCCTATAGAATATCTCAGTAATCCTGATACTGTACTGAAGAGCGCATTTCAAACAACCGATAAGTGGTGTGAAAGGTCCGGTGAAGATCACCAAGTTATGAACTAGTACGAGGACAATGTTTCTGCAGTAAAAACAAAGATATTTTACTCGGTGTTATCCCTGAGTTATCAGGACCAATCAAGCATGTAGGCGGTCTGAACTAAATTTATTTTCGTCCTTTCACGATGCTCTGATCAGAAACTTCACTAAGCTAGACAAGTCCACACAAGGTAAAAGACGTTTCTATTAATAACACTACATGTACACCATCGGAGAAGTGAACTTATTAGCTTCCTCTGCTATGTATAGCGATGAGACAAACACTTTAGTTCAGCACTTAATGATACGTATTACAAAACTAACCTGACTGAGGTAGCAGAGGCTGTTGGTTGGTTTGTTGATTGGTTGTTGTTGTTGTTGTTTTTTCAGCGAAAACCTGCTCTCAGCAGACTTCAAAGCTTCAAAGCTCACTCGGTGGACCAACGCACCGGAAACAAGGAATTCACGGGTTCTGAGCCTTCTGCAATTGCATAAATTGCATATTTAACTGTAGTTTAAATTCCAGGGCCGTGTGACAATTTAGAATTCAAAATGAAGAAAGCAAGGCGGAGAAGTGATGTCATTGTAGAAACCAAGTTTTGGTTTAATACAAGATAATTGGTATTGAAACTTACAATATTTCGGCACTATTGCACAGTCATAGTCATGTAATGATACTTTACGTTAAGGCAACTTATAAATATCATAGCCGGTTAGAGCAGTTTTCAATTGAGTGTGGTAAAACCAAAACCAAAGTAATTACTCTGACCAATCACAGCAGTCGTAAACAATCCAATGAACCAATCAGAGCTCGAAGCAATTGCATGTCGGCGGCGCCAAGCGCGGGAAAACGCGTGCGAGCAAGTCACGATTGGTTTTGGTTTTACTTCTGATTGGTCGAGAAAGTGGAGCGAGATTTTTTAGCCAATCACAAAGCGTAGCAATGCAAAACCAAAGCAATTGTGTAATTACTTTTCACACTCAATTGAAAACTGCTCTATTAGGCGTGTTAACATTACGTAATATAACTAGAATTCTACAGGTAATCAGAGAAACAGCGGGCGGCAGTACGCAGCTCTTACAAGGTCTTTTCTGATTTGCTGAGAAAACAATGGAACAAACAACACAACAATGGACCCTAGCCCTGAAAACAATAGAGCTGCGTGATATACAGGTCCAAATGAAATTAGAGGTTGTTAAGAGCTGCGTGGTATCTGGAAACAGCAGGGCGTAGCCAGGATTTTTCAAAGGGGAGAGGGGGGGGGTCACACTGTCACACCCAAGGTACTTACCAGATTGTCATGTCGACACCTACGCTGTGTTTTACTAAAATTATCTCACAAGGGGGGGGGGGGTCACGGGTACCCCGGCCAGGAAACCCCCCTCCCCCCAAGCTACGCCCCTGAGGTCTAATTATCTAGAGGCTTTAACAGGTCTAATTCTCTAGAGGCTTTAAATCCTTCGTTAATGCTGGGCTTGAGATTCTTGATGTACAAAGCTTCAAGGAACGCTAATTGTGACCAAAGTATAGTTGGAAGCAATTATCTCATCGTTGTTGTGAACTGCATTAAGAATATGGTCTTTGAAACTAACACAGGGCAATGGATGGTCATTGAAACAATCAGGTAGTCCATGTAAGCTAACCAATTCATTAAAGCCACTGCGATTAACAAGATGGTGATACATAGGTTGTTCTGCGGCCTAGTGGCATGCTCACAGAGCCTGAAAGCTAAGGAGCACTCTGTTTTGCCAATATATTGTTGAGAACAACGAGGACAAGAGAGTTTATAAACTACGTTGTTATATAACTGGAGTTTTTCTCAATACAACACGCGCGTTGATTGGTTGATTCATGGTCACATAACATCTAACAAACAAACTGTTTCCCGCCAATTGTCCTAAGCGAGCAACATTTGCGAAAGTGGGCAACAATTTTGACGTCAGAGGGTAACATTAATTACACTGTTGCTTGCTCGGGCACGTGTTTAGACCGTGACAAAAGGTGGCATGATTATGATGCGATTTATGTTTACCTCGAGTGCTCGGCGCGTTTTTCGAACTGCGTTGTGTTGTGTTTTTTGTGTTGCTATATCACTGACAAATCACTTAATGACTGCATCCCTCGGGAAGCAGTGAATTTCTCTCGGGAAACAAAATTCATTGTTTCCTTCGGGACCAGTCATTAAGTGTTTATTAGATTTTTGCAATGTAGGAACTGGGTCCTTCAGGGGCGTAGCCAGGACTTTTTCAGAGGTACGCACATCAATTTTCAAACACTCCCCCTGCCTCCTCCCCCCCACCCTCGAGTCCCAAATCTTTCTTTTTTTTCGGTACGCACGTGCGTACGTGCGTACGTGCGTACGGGTAGCTATGCGCCTGTCCTTGTTGAAACAGAATTGCGAAAGTTTGGTGGTATCATAACGTATTATAAACGTAACCTTTTTCCAGGTAATCCCTGATTAAGTTTCTTAATACATGTGTTAACTAACACTTCACTTGTTTCGCAAGCGTAAGGTATTTTAACATCATTGTCTTCTATAAATTTGTTCGATTGTTTAGCATTGTTGATGTTTTTCTTAAGACGGTTGAGTATAGATCGACGAACTCTCTTAGGAAAATCGTTCCAAGACAATTAAAAAGTTATCAGTTCTTTCAACTTGGTTATGAAATAATTTGGAATTGCTGCAAATTTTGTAAGCTCTAGTATCTAATGCTTTGATTCAAGCAGTTTTAAGACGCCAAGGATCCAATCATTTTGTAATGAAGCCTCGCTTGCTAAACAAGTGGTCCCAGGAGTCTCCTTTATTGAGGACTTCTCGCGTAGCGTCAAGCTTGATCAATGTAGGTTATAAGGCTGCAAGCCTGGTCGACTGACTAGACTACAAGATTTGTCGACTGACTATCAAATGAAACAAGCCTACCTATATACTACTATTGTAGACATGTTTGTGTTCGCGAACCGTGGGAACTTTTACTGCATATCCCGTGGCCTCACAAAGCGAGTAAAAGAAACATCTACACGGTTGTTGATGACAAGTACTAAAGAACCAATGGAATACTAGAGGTAAAACTGTAAAGTTGGACTAGACACCCAAACAGGAACCCTAGTGTAGGTAAAATCCAAGGTCAGCTTTAGTTCCCAAGCATGCCTACTTCAAGAACCGACATTCAAGTTTAACAAATCCACAAAGTAGACGATACTACTCAAAAACCTAAGAACTACCAGTGTGGGCTAAACCTTCAACAACCTTGGACTATGAACGAGCAATATAAAGAAACCCTAAACATAAGAGAAACCTTAAGCATAACAATTTAAACGACTAAACACTTCACAACACCTTACTTAGACAGTCGAAAATAACAACTGCATACTTAGCACCACCGAATATCGAACGCTTCAAATTTACCTTACGTAATGTAAATGAGGTCTCAAAAGCTATCAAAGATCTTAACCAAGCAAAAGCGACAGGATCTGACGGAATCTCAGCGAAAGCTTTAAAAATGGCCGGACCTAACATCTCTCACAGTCTCACTTATCTTCTTAATGAATCGCTTTCCACAGGCCAATTTCCATCTGCGTGGAAAACAGCAAGGGTAACGCCACTTTTCAAAGGAGGAACAACAACTGACTGTGATAATTACCGACCCATTTCAGTGCTGCCCTGTATTTCAAAGATTTTGGAATCTTTCGCAAACTCGGACTTGCAGAACTTTGCTTTCAAAGCTGGCCTTATTGAACAGCACCAGTTCGCGTACTCCAAGATTTCTTCAACAACGGTCGCCCTTCTTAGGGTAGTAGACTCGTGGAAAAGAGCAATTGATAATGGCCTCAAGTCTGTTAGTGTTTTTCTCGACCTGAGAAAAGCATTCGATGTCATTAAACATGATGTCTTGCTTACCAAGCTCGAATCCTACGGTGTCAAAGAGTCCGAACTTCGGTGGTTCAACAGTTACCTTTCCGAGAGATCACAGTATGTCGCCTACAAGGACGCTAATTCAGATCCCATGCGTGTTTCTTTTGGCGTCCCGCAGGGGTCAGTTTTAGGACCAACGTTATTTAATATTCATATAAATAACATAGCGAAGGCATGTTATACTTCCACTCTCTCGTTATACGCAGACGACACTGAGATGCATTCCAGCTCCAAGAATATTGATTTAGCTGAGCACAATGTCAACAATGATCTCAAGAGCGTCAGACACTGGTTTTGTAGGAACGGCCTTATTTGTAACACAAAAAAGTCTGAAGCCATGATTATTGCGTCACACAAAGCTCTCAAAAGCACCAGAGACATTAACATTTTTTACGGAGATTCTATATTAAAACAGCAGAGGCACTTTAAGTATCTTGGCGTGGTGGTAGACGAATCATTGGCTGTGTTTTCACGAGGCGGTTTTTCTCGCTTAACATTCCTGTAGGTGATTTGTTTGAACTTCATTCATTTTTCTTATACCATGCGCGATATATTTTCTTTTGTTAAAACAATAGAAAATTAGAACACAAAAGAACGACAATACAATGCCCTTCTTTGTTGTTTAATTGCCGACAAGCTTAAGCGACCTGGTTTGGTGGCTTAAATTTAATGAGAATTCTATTGTAGTTCGCCGACTCGCTTAACTTTAAGCGAGTTGGACAAGCAACTGTTTTCACGAGATTTCCGACTGTCACTCGCTCAGCGACTTGAAAAATCGCTCGTGAAAACACGGCCATTATCATGGAATAATCACGTGTCTTATGTTGCCTCGAGAGTTTATCCTAAACTGAAACTTTTAAATAGAATTTCATCTTTTCTTAGCCCTGCTATTTTATTAAAGATTTATAAAGTGACAATTTTACCTATTTTAGACTATGGCTGCATTGTATGGGGTTTCTGCAGCAAGAAGAACTCTGATTTTCTGGAAAGATTGCAAAACAAAGTAATGCGAATAATTTTAAGAACAAATCACTTAACGTGCACACGATCAATGAGAGAGAGTCTCGGGCTGTTAACTTTATCTAACAGACGCCGTTATTTACGTTTACAATTAGTATATAAAATCGTAAATGATTATAATTGTCCTAGGCAACTACAAGGTTTTTTTGCAATGAGATCCGAACTTCGCCGTAAGGCCCTGAGAGATAATAGGTCTAATAGGGAACTTCATCTTCCAAGATTCAAAACAGCTATGGGCCAGTCAACTTTCGAGTTCGCTGCTGGAAAGGAATGGAACGATCTCCCTAAAGAACTGCGTGCTTGTGAGACACTAAGAATTTTTAAAATTAGAATTTTTAAATTTTTAATAGAGCTAGATAAGGCACAACATAAATGTTCAGTATAGGTAGTTTTGTTAATTCTATTTTTATACCTACTTACATCGATTTTTATGTAGATTATAGGTTTTTTATCACTGTAAATATTTTTGTTAGTTTTTTTTATTCCATTTTTATTTTCGACTTGTATATACACTGATCACCGGTTTATACCAGCGTTTTTATTTTAAATTCGCTGATCGGTTTTTCAGGATAAATAAAGCATTTATTATTATTATTATTATTATTATTATTATTATTACTATTATTATTATTATTATTATTATTATTATTATTAATAAGCTGAAATTAATCAAACGCCATTTTGGCTTCTTAACAATTACATTACTATGACTTTGTAATCGGCGAAATATTGTAAGTTTTAGTATCAATTATCTTGTAATAAACCAAAACTTAGTTTAATTCTACAATGATATCACTCTCAGCCTTGCTTTCTTCATTTTGTAACTGTACTTTAGTTGGCAACACTTAAGTCTGATTGTTTTTTCGTAGCACTTGTTTGTTTTGCGTGGGTTGATGATGTGAGATTTTTCTTTGTTTGGTTTCATCCTCTAAAACAGTTGGAGCGGCTCGGAAAACAAACGTCCCCAGCCCTCCAGGTGTCTACAAAACGAAGTCCTAAGATCTAAGAACTGAACTGACTAAGATCCATGTAACACAGATGTTAAACTACATGGGGATGATGGTTAACTCATGAACACTTTCTCACAGTCCAAGAGGCACCTTATCGATACCAAGGGTCTTCGTTTTGTACTTTGAACCGACCTTTTCTACAAAACGAAGGCCTTATCGATAATGAGTTGTATTTTGGCGTCTGGCAAAGCGTTTTAGCGAGGGTCTTCGTTTTGTAGTTTGACCCGGCCTTTTCTACAAAACGAAGACCCTATCGATAAGGTGCCTTTTGGACTGTGAGCGAGTGTTTCATGAGTTAGCCATCACACCCATGTAGTTTTACATCAGTGTTTCATACATGGGTCTTAAGTTTCGGGTCTTAGATCTTAGGTCGTCTTCGTTTTGTAGACGACCCCAACCCTCCCGTCTAAGTTGTGAGGTGAAATAGTAAAGGTAAAAGCGGCAAACTGATCCATATTTCAGTACGGCAAGAAGAAGAGATAGAGATAGCAGTGAAATAAAAAAAAAAAACAGTTAGAAGGTTTGTTTTGCAAACCGAAATATCGGGCAAATATATTCATTTTTT
Source organism: Cladopsammia gracilis (assembly GCA_022457155.1). Lineage (NCBI taxonomy): Eukaryota > Metazoa > Cnidaria > Anthozoa > Scleractinia > Dendrophylliidae > Cladopsammia > Cladopsammia gracilis. The sequence continues at coordinate 229,153 of JAJGOT010000522.1, forward strand.
TTTTTTTCACGTCCGTCTCTATCTCTTCTTCTTGCCGAAAGGATCAGTTTGCCGTTTCTACCTTTACTAATTCAAGATTTTTACTGATCCAGGTCTACGATGGATCCGGCACTCTTCACAGACAAATTCGGCTAACGCATTGTTGTACCCAATTCAAACCTTTTTGGGATTAGAACTCTTTGTTCGTCATATTTCCATATCAATGAAGCATCGACATGGAAATTATATGGAAATATTGTGAACAAAGAATCTTATTCCCAGAAGGTTTGAATTGGGTACAACAATGCGTTAGCCGATCGAATTTGTCTATTGGTTTGTCGTTGTGGTTTTACCGTTAATGGAATTTCTGGCGTTTTAGTGAATACAAATTAGCCGGAAATGAAATATTTCTGCGGCACGAGAGCAGTGGGGACTGGGGCTAGCCCAGTGGGATGAGCATGTGCATGAGGGAGGGCTATACAATTTATGTTCACACTTGGTGCTCGAGCACGATGCTTGAGTACGATTATCGCTGGGCACTAATGTGAACACGCCTTTTTTTCAAGTACCCACGCCAGTATTCGGGCACCGTGCCGTGCCCGAGTACTCGGGCACTAAAGTGGGTACCGGTTCCCAGTGTGCACACGCTTTGCGTTAGTTCCGAGGCACTACACCCACAAACCACTGCTTTGCGCATCCACGATTCCTTGGTACACTCAGAATGTGAACATGTTGACATCTTGGGTACCCAGTGTCTGAACGCAGCACCATTTTGTGCCGGTACCCAGGGACTAGTGCTCGGGCACCAAGTGTGAACATAGTAGCTAACGTTATTTTTATTTTATTTTATTTATTTATTTTATTTTACTTTATTTTTAAGTATGTCGTCCCTCGTGTAGCTTCGTAGGATGGGCTATTTAGAGCTTGAGTCATGGTTCCTACCCAGATTTCCTGCCGAGTTTTTTCCCCACTGGGGTTTTTTTCCGGCAAGTTTTTTCTGGCCTCCGTCTGACAGTACTATCTTTGTAAACTGTCGCTCAGCTCTGTATCATGTTACGTATCGCGTACTTGAATGTAATAAGAAGTTGTAGTATAACGTATTGTTATAGTTCCCGGTGCTTGGCCGAAACCGCTCGAATAAACCAAATGGTTTTTGGTCATGTTGTTTAATGTGTAGTGGAGCTGAAATTTACAGTTTTTTGGGGTGAATACCGAGCGAGCGACTGGGGAGGAAGAACATATTCTAGCTACCAGTCCTCAAACGCCTGGTTTAGCATTGTGAAATCGTACGGCGGACGCGACGGCGGTGCATGCAGTTGGACCTCGAGAATGGAGTGGAACTTTCTCTCCGGTGTTGGCGCAGTTTTTCTCGGCTACTATTCTTTAAACTTTGTTCTGCAAGTCCTTCATGGAATCAGAGCATTTGTTCTACCAGCTCTTGGCATAAAAAAGAATTTGAAAAAGTTAGGGCAATGGGCAGGTAAGACGATACATCTCTATCTTCACGCTCGCGCCATGTGCAAAGTTCAATTAATTTCTATTTAGCTTTTTCATTCAATGTTTGCCTCAAAAGGGCTTTTTTGTGAACTTCAATTTCATTGCAATCTAAAAGGCTTCGTTACAGCAAGTTCTAGTCAAATCAAAAGTGGAATAATTGAACATGTAAAAGCTTGTGCTATTTCTTCATTTCTGCAAGCACGATCCAGGCCAGATTGCTCAACTATTTCACCAGCGGGCATGTGACAAACGTTAAGCTCAGTAGTCTTTGTTGCAATTTTGTGATCCCGTTTTAATGGGTGGAAAATCAAATTAAATCAATTCAATTTATTTAGTGTCAAAGTATTTAGTGCGCGAGCACTGATTGTGGACACTTTCCAGATCTAATTGGATTTTTGAGGAGAGGGGAAAACCGGAGAGAACCAACAACAAACTCAACCCACATATGACGGAAAAATGGTTGAAATCACAACCTTTATATAAATATCATATTTATTTGTCTATAATTCGTTTCAGTGTTCACAATAGTGTTCATGTTGCAGTTAACTTTTTATTTCAGGTAATTTTTGTTTTTCCTTTGTTTCAAATTCATTAGCACATATTACCACACCCAAAAACAATGGAAAAATAAAAATTACCTGAGATAAAAAATTAACTGCAACATTCACATCATGCAGGCAGTGCATTATAAGCTTAACTATATATAAAATGCCCAAGGAATGCGTGCGCTATGATTGGTTAAATCGAGTTCATTATAACTTAATAAAGCACACGTGTGACGTAAAGTTCATTATAACCGTTAATAGTTTATAAAAGAAATAAAAAACTTGTTCCTCGTGCATTGTTGAGTTATATAAGCACTTGATACTCAATAATGCACTCAGTGCATTATTTATTTCAGTCTTTATTATAAAATTCTCAAGGAAATGCGCGCGCTATGATTGGTTAAAACAAGTTCATTATAACTCGATAAAGCACGCGCGTGACGTAAGGTTGATTATAACCATTTTTATTTTATAAAAGAAATAAAAAAGCTTGTTCCTCATGCATTGTTGAGCTACATAAGCACTTGGGAATTTTTAAGAACATTCGAGAAGTGTGAGAAGCAGTCCTCACCTTTGGCTCGTGCTTCTTTGCACTTCTCTCGTGTTCTTAATTTCTGCGTGCTTACACACTGTATATAACTTAACAATGCACTTGGCATGTTTTTTATTTCTTTAGTAAAACTTGATCAAAACTTGTTTACTTATCAACTTTATTGGTCTCATAAATTAAAAAAGTAATACATATATAAAAATTTTAAAAAAACAGAGATAAATGAGAAGACCAAATAGGATTGCACAAACGGGAAATAAAAAAATCCCATGCGAGGCGCAACCCAAAATCTAAAAAAATATATATATATCCGATAAGAAAACTAATTATTTAATTTAAATAATTTAACTATAAATTAATTTAGTTACTAAAAGCAAACTAGTAACTAATTTAATTTAGTTACTAATAGTACACAGTAGGGTGCAAATAGAATCAGACAGACAGTTTATTTTGAGCATGATTGAAACTACCTCAAACTGCTATAAAACAGCCATTATAAGTCCAGTTTTTGTTGCTGTAGTTATCACAGGATGTACAGATGGAATAGGAAAAGCTTACACTCAAGAGGTAATTTTATATTAAAAAAGTATTATTGCTGTTGATAGTGGCTTGTACAAAATAAATGTAACCATTGATGCTGTTGGAACTTGAGTAGGAAAAATATAATTATTGCTACCCCCTTAAACACAAATGCTAGCTGTAGAAGCAATGGCTTCAAGCCTGAGATGAGTCAAGAAATGCCAACTACAGTCGAGCCTCCACTGACGGACACCTCCCATAAGGGGACATTTAGTCACGGTCCCAGCCACATACAAACACTACATTTTTAACCCCCCGTAAGTGCATGAACACCTCTTTTAAATGGACACTTTTTCCGGCCCCGATGTTGTCCGTTTTTGGGAGGTTTGACTGCAGTACATTGACTGCCAGATTAGTTGTTGCACTGAAAGACAAAATGAAGGAGTTTGTATAAAACCTAATGGGACACTTGCAAAAATAATTCTCATTTAAATGGAAGGACTGAGCAACCTTTCAACTTGGTGTAACAAAAATGCTGTGCACAATAATTGTATGTACGCTCATTGTGTTCAACAACTTGTCATACATATTCTACAGTGTAATTATTTCATGTAATGGAGATATATATTTTTTTCAATCTCATCTATCTCAAGCTTGCAAGGCAGGGCTTTAAGTTGGTCCTCATCAGTCGTACCAAGGAAAAGTTAGAAACTCTAGCAGCAGAACTGAGTAAGAATACTATATAATAACTATACTGAAGCAGTGTTGCAGCTTTGATTAATAGATCACATACATATCAATTTATTTTGTAGAGTGTTTGTAAATTAGACAAGATACAGTTTTCTTCTTGTATGATTTTTAGGTTTTATGTTAGGTTACTGTACATGTAAGAGCATTGAGACTTTGTAAAATGCTCTAAATTTACATTATTAATTATTATTAAATCATCATATGTGTATGAAAATGAGAAAGGTTGCTGAGTATTACAAGATGCCACTAAGTTATACTGAATAAAAACACAAACTTTAACTAAAATTGTACAATTTGTAACATCTTGGTAAGAATGGGAAGGTGGGAAGGTCAGCAGTGACAGACAAATAGGCACTGTGTAGGGTGCAAATAGCACTGTGTAGGGTGCTACCTAAAATGGCTATAAGATTTTGCGACTCAAATAAAGTTATTTTATTATATGAGAGAACCTTTTCCCAATCCCTAACAGTGTGCAAGAAACACACCTTTCATTACACTCAGCAAGTGGAAGATTACAATGTACCTTCATCTGATGAATTCTATTTCATAGATCTGATTGATATTAATAGTTCCATATAGCACAATGTACAAATAGATTTTTTATAGTTGTGATTGTAAGTCTTTGTTTTGATTCCCAGAGGAGGCATATGGAACTGAAACTAAGATCATCACTATGGACTTTACAGGAGGAGCTGAAATATATGATGGCTTAGCAGAAAAACTAGCCACTCTTGATATTGGCATCTTAGGTCAGCTATTTATTATATATTCTACCATATTTCTCGTATTTGACTTTCATATAAATGGCTTCATACGGTAATTATTGTATTTCCCAGAATTTTTTTTTAATGTGAGGATGTACATTAAAATTGATGTGCATGTCATTGTATGTGAACATTTACATGTATCAATAACACTATACATTTATAAATCCATGTTTCTCTTACATTTGTGGTCTGATTGATAATTTCATAACATCCACAGACAACTATTTACTGCTTTACTTTTCCTCCCTTTTTTCAGTCAATAATGTGGGAGTATCGCATTATCCAGAATTTTTTACCAACATGAAGCAAGAGGTAAGAAGAGAATATTGTTTGAAATGTAGTTATGTTATGTCACAAACAATAGTAAATCCAGGGCTGTCATAATTTAACCAATTAACACCTGAGGACTTTTACGTTTTTGAGTGATTTTCTGCATACACACGCCCCATAGGATTTCGTGACTTCATATTTGGAGTTACCATTGAAAGTGCTGCTGTTCTAAAACACTCAAGGCTCGAGTTTACTGGAAACGTCATTCAATATGGTGTTTCTGCGATTTTTGTTAAGTCCACAGCCATTTTTCATCTTTAGTAGCTGCCTGATGAGCATCATTAAGCTTGAAGGTAGTTCAGAGTCCACTTTCTCAATGAACCGAGTTAGGTGTTGCACTTCGTTAGAGAATTTGGCTCGCTGCTTGTTGAACTGGAAAAATGGCCACCACGAAACAAAGTAGCTTTGGGACTCGACTCTAGATGAATTTCTTGACCTACCCTGGCATATTTTGGAAGTTGCCACCACAGGAGAACACGACAAGTGCAAAATTTTGGCGGTGGGTCGGAGTGGCTGTGGACTTAGTATAAATATGAAATGTGTGGAGTACGGAAGGAATGCTGTCAAAAAATCTCGTTATTTCCCAGCATGCAGTGCGGTGGTGATGTTGAAAATCGAGCTAAGGTGAGTATGCACTAGAATAAGAAGCTGTAGCTTGGCCCGAGCAATGAATAAGAGCAAAAAAATTCACTGCTAAGCTAGGACTAGGACTGAATTTTGCTGTAAATGTTGACTTTTGGGTTTGCCACGATGATTTAAATAAAAGAAACTAAAGGCAAAAACGTGATTTTTGTTGTTTTTCTATGACGTTAAAAACGGTAATTTTTGTTATTGTCCAAATTCAAACGCTGATATTCTGCAAAAATCGCTGACTTTTTTGTGTTTATTGGGTATCTCAATTTGAAAGACTTTCTAGTCAATGCTCGCAACTGCTAGGTAAGGGCAATGTTCGCACAATTGAGAAAGTTACAATTTTTTTAAAGCAGTGGAGTCTTGTACAGGCGGTTACGGGCAGTTCAGGTGTCAATGGGTTAAGCTTTGAGATTACATGGATACACAAGGAAATTAGCCAGTCATAAACTAAAGGTATTAAGGTGATTACCTAGTATCACATTGCATATCACTACCGTGCATAATATCTTGCGTTTTGAGCATGCACGAGTGTGTGCGTATTCAGAAGCAAGAGGATTTCCTTTGAGGATTCAGTTCCCTTAGGCCCGGTTCAGACGCCGAACTTTTCATGAGCCGAACTTAATTCGAATTTGGACCGACCCAAATTAACAAAAGTACGCCTGTTGATTCAGACGCCGAACTTAATTAGCCGAACTTAATTCAGTTTGATGAGAAACAAATCGAAAGGTCAGCAATTTTCAGGCAAAGATGTCGGAACACGGACCAGTCGTTATAATAATTTATGCATTAGGTTCGGCTCATGAAAAGTTCGGCGTCTGAATCAAAGCCGTTCCAAAGCCGAAATTCCCGGCTGAGCCAGGCGAAAAGAACGGCTCAGCCGTTCCTAATTCAAATAGCCGTTCTTAACTGATTCAGACGCCGAACTTTTCATGTACTTAATTCAAGGTATTAGGTTCGGCTCATGAATAGTTCGGCGTCTGAACCGGGCCTAAGTAAATAAGTGATGTTTTCTCCTAAACGGGCATGGTGACCTATCTTTTTTTATTCCATGTATTTGAAGAAAATACTACTCTCCATTGTATATCTAAATTTAAAGAATTTTTCTTAAGTAGATTTTGAAATATTCTCATGGGATCGCTTTTAAAATCTAGTTTTTAGCATTTCACTGGGAGTGTGCAGATGCTGAAATTGCCGTATTATTTCACTAGTTTCTCTTTTTCTGTAATTTTAAGGCTTTTCATGATGGCATTGTTCTGCTATCATAATTGCGTCGACGAAGGAGACGCTTCCTAATCTTGTCGGCTTGGCGGAACGAATTGAGAAAAGTGTCGGTACCAAATCTGCGCCATCTTGAAACGTCACAATAGTATCCAGCATGCTTAGCGCGTCGTCTAGGCGAAGTGTCGGTACCAAATCTGCGCCATCTTGAAACGTCACTAGCGCTTGTTTTGACCTGCGTTAGCACTTTTTTTGCTGCTTCGTGCTCTGACAGCTCGTTCGACAACGTACAACGTTCCACAACTACAAGGTTTCGGATTTTTCCCGATTTTGGAATCGTACGGCTCAATATCTCAATGCCTAAAAGTACGCAGTGGAAAAATTGGACGAAGGTTCTTCTCCGGACCAAGTAAGTTGTTGGGTCTCTTTGGAATCAAGCAAGAAGTTATCCTGAGTTATCGTATTTTCCTCGCTTCTAGCACCGTTCTGGTATGTTTTGAATGTTCTATCTTGATTTTGCTGTGGTTCTCTGTCTGATTTGGGAAGCTTTCACCTATTAAAATACCGATGTCGTTCTTCGCGATGTTCCACAGTGCGATGCGAAATTGCGCCCGTATCGGGCGCATTTGCGACTAAAGATTTCGCTTTTGTGACTAAAATTTGTCTAGCTAATAAAGGAATTATATTCAACAGTCTTGTGTCTTACTTGTAACTGGTAGTTGCAATTTTATCCGAAGAATCCTAAGAAATTCACGTTGTATGTTGCGTGACTTCATCGTTTATCACGGGAGCACTTTCTCAGACTTTCTCAGAAATTTCTCATTTCCGCTTCTGGCATTTACTGAGGCGTATGATTTCAGAATCGGGGAAATAATACTATTTATATGTCGGAAAAATCTGAGACCTTTCGGAGTACACAGCACGGCAGAATTGAAGGATTTTTGCCCTATTCCATGGCGATAGCGTGAATTTGTTTGATGTCGGCCCGACGTTTTTGCCTGCGTGACATACCTCGCGACATAACCCCTTTAACCCATGTAGTGTAGTTCTAACTTTTGAGTCTGTGGACGAAATCCTACGGTGTGACCATTTAAATGAAACCTCTTTGGCAGTACTTTTGCATGGTACCATTTGTTTTTCAATATTTTACAAAACGAAATTTGGGATTTTTCTTGAATTTTGTTAATTGGCGCTCTTGGGAGTTAAAGGGTTAAACAGTGGCTGAAACTTTAGGTACTAGGTCAAGACGAGGTGCCACGGGATAAGGAGACGCACTATAATCTATGATTACTACTAGTAATACTTATATTTCATTGCTAATAATTAGTTTCTGGAAAAGATGGTTGCCTCTCACTCAAGGCTAGGATTTTAATTATTGCCATCACAAGCTAGCAAATTAGTTAATACTACAGCGCTATTATAACGTGAAAACGGGCATGGTGAAATCAGCCCCCTTTTTATTATATATTTTTTGATGTACTAGATGTAATAAACAACTGTGCAAAGTTTTAGAAAAAGTTCATTACAACTTCTTTTTCGATGGAATCACCTCAAGATAGCCTTCAGTGACTTTTGTCCTCCAGTCATTTTCAAACTTTTGAGTTGCCGATCATCTTTGCGGCAGTAATGCCGTCCATAATAGCCAGCTGCTGGGGCTACTAATGACGACCCTGTAAACCATTATTGCTCCATGCATTATTACTTTTACCAGAAATTACTTTGAACAAATGTTAAGTGTTGTCTTTTCTATTTGTAGGATGCATGGAAGATGATGAATGTCAATGTTCTCTCTGTAACCATGGTGAGAGATTACACTGTTAAATGTACATGTATTAATTAAAATTATTGTATTTGAAAAATAAAAAAGTTGCTGTGTTTAACAAAGTGACAGGAGTTTACATGTAGAAGAATGAGAAAAACTACAATGTGGAACTATGTGTAAAGCCTCGTGTTTCCACAGTTTTTCTTGTTCTCTCAAGTTTACCAGCATAATTGATGGAAACAAGGAAAGAATGTTTTTCTTTGTAATGAAAAAAGTGCTTGGATGAGAAGTCATAATTAAGAAATGGAAAACTTTTTTGGTTGGGGGGGGGGGGTGGGGGGGGGGGGAACGGGAATCCTTTAGTGACAACACAGGCAAATAATTTCCATGGATCTTTCATGGCATTTGACGGAACTCAAGTTAGCTGTGTATTTTTATGCTTACGCTGTGTATTCTTTTCTCTGTTTTTGTTTTTGGTGTAATATTATTTATCTACATGTATTATTTTAGTGACAAACTCAATATGATTAAACTAAACTAAACTAAACTAAAACAGTCACTTTTCTAGATGCATACATGTATTTTCATTGCATTTCCTGTTCCTCTCTTCATTCTGACCTGTTTCACTAAGACTCTTGAAAAAAGTAAATATCTATGTTTGATTATAAACATATTAGTCCTTATGGATCATTAACTTGGTCATTTAAATTTGTTTTACTTTGAAGATGACTCGTATAATTCTCCCTGAGATGGCTGCAAGGTGAGCTTACTGTTAATAAATATCTTATGGTTAAACTCATTTATGTACAAACCTAATTTCACAAAATGGCAAATTAAACAAATGGTACCATGCAAAAGTACGTAAGGTTTGATTTGAACGGTCGCACAGCAAAGGATTCCGTCAATAGACTGTGGGAGTGAACTTTACGGTTAAAAGCATGTAATTTGTCAATCCTTGCAACATCACTGCATATTGATGCCATGTGAAACCATTTCAGGGTTATGTTAACCTTTTCACTCCTGTTTATGTCGACCATAGTAAAAAGTTCATAAAATTGTTAATACCTGGTCTATTTCAATGAAATTTTGCCACTAAAATGATCTTAGAAAGATCAGTTCATTTCCAGAATAAAATTGTACCCCCCTATTACCTATGATATAGTTGACCACCCCTGGAACTTTTGCATTTTTTTGCTTTACATATTTGCAGTGTGAGACACAGCTCATGTTACTCTATTAACTGAGCGCTGCAAAATAAGCTATTAAGTTTGGGGGTATACCTAGTATGTCTGAAAATCCACATTTCTGAACTTTTTGACCTTGACATTTTCAGCCTGTTTAATTGTCAAAGCCACAATTTCCTTCCCCAATTTTGATATGAAATAAGAACTGCACTCATCAAGACCTTTCAAATGGTATATCATACAAGGTTTCTCTTACGAGTTTGGAAAAAAGGGAAGAAAAACTCGGGAATGAAAGGGTTAATTGTCAGACAGGGTAAAGTTGCGCACCAGCCACAGGTGGCCTATACTGCCAGAGCTTAACCCGGCTTCTGTAGCATGAAGCATTTAGGAACATTACTACTCCCCTCTGAGTGGGGTATTAATGGTTATCCACAGCATTTTGTTACCAGTACTTACCCATTTATACACCTGGGTGGAGAGAGACAATGTGGAGTAAAGTTTCTTGTCCAAGGAAACAACATAATAGCCGAGACCAGGCCTTGAACACTGACCTTTTGAACTGATGGACAAACTTGCTAATCACTACACCACCAAGCCTTAGTTCTTAGTACATCATTTATTTTTCTCCTTATAGTTACATGTAGAACTAATCACAGAAGGAACTTACATCATACCAACAGCCATAAAATATATTTGCCTATAATCTCTTTAAATAGGTGAGACATACATACAGTAGATCTAATTATATTGCCTGTAATTTATAAGGCTGGTGATTTGAAGACCGTAAGGGAAATAGCTTTTACTGCTTCCCTTGGAAGCAAGTTCCAGACCATCGCTCTCAACATGCATTGCATCACATTGCACACTGCTTTGTTGTTACAGTATTTTTCATACTATTTATTCATACTGTTTAATATTTTTTATAAATTATTATTATTAAAGTTCTAACTTTTTAAATCAGTTGCAATGTGCATGTGAACATATGTAGATGAAACAAATTATGCAATATAAATTCATTATTGTTGCAGAGGAAGAGGGCTGATAGTAAATGTTGCCTCAGCAGCTGGCTTGCATCCTACTCCACTACTCTCCATGTACTCTGGAACAAAGGTCTGTACAGTCCATGCAATAGCTGTACAATCCATGTGATACATGTAGCTCCTGTGGACTGCAAAATAGTCCTTGGCATGCGTATGGAAAGGTGGATCCGTTTAACAGGACTGCCTGTGCCAGGAAAAAAAATATAAACACATTACACTCTTACACATTACACTAACTGCATGGCATGTCCACTGAGTACTTTAGCATGCACGCAGCCATATCACCCCAGGAATAGAAGCCATGGACAGTCGGGCACAGCCAGGCATAAGGCCCCTTGTAGTATATTGTTCCCTGAGGCTGAAGGTGCTGGCTTTGCTAGCTAGGTCACCTGTAACTGGTTTGATCAGTTCAGCTGGCTTGGATAAACTTCTCCTTGCTCCTCACACCTCTCCTTAGGAGTCAGTCTGAATCAATCACTGTGATCACATGATACACAAATGTTGCAAAAAAAAATGTCATGGGGTACATTTGGGAAGAGCAGTGAAAAGAGTAGTAAATCCTGGAGGAGGTTATCTCTTATATAAGCTTTTTAGGTATGTGCTGCTGTTAAGGGTATGGTTTTCAATCAGTTTAGTCTGGGATATGGTATAGAAATCAGAGAGTTTTGGTCTAGAATAGGATACCATTTGCCAGGAAACTGATCAGTGATATCAAGAGTTAAGTATAGAATAGGAATTGAAACTCGGAAGAGAAAGAGCCTTCCGTAAACGGAAATAAAATCGTCGCAGCAACAGTTGTTGACAGATGGTTTCCATTAGTTTTAGTTTTTGTGTTAACACGTCTGGGTTTCTTTTTCTCCAGGTGTTTGTAGATTTCTTTAGTAGATGCCTCAATACTGAGTATTCATCCAAGGGAGTTACTGTTCAGGTATTAATAATGATAATTTATTATTGTGTGCAGAAGTATACATTTGCACATAATGATTGTAGCCCCCAATGTGGATGTCCTTTATACATGAAGGGCTTGTCATGCCATGTAAATAGTGCAATAATTAAAGAAAGTTGAAAGTTGCTGTTATCTGTTTCACGTATCTGTGTTTATTATTTTATTTATCAGTTCTTTTATCAGGTTTAATTTCAAAAGTAAACCCTTAGCAAATCTCTTGATTGGAACATTTTGCATTTATTTTTTATAAATTATTTAAATTAAATAAACTTGTGGTCAGTTCGTAAATTAAAACATCCACTCCCAAGAGTTCCAAAATCAAAATTCAAGAAAAATCCCAAATTTGATTTTGTAAAGTATTGAAAAATAAATGGTACCATGCAAAAGTACTGCTGAAGAGGTTTGATTTGAATGGTCACACTGTAGGATTTCATCAACAGACTCAAAAGTTAGAACAAATGGTACCATGCAAAAGTACTGCTGAAGAGGTTTGATTTGAATGGTCACACTGTAGGATTTCATCAACAGACTCAAAAGTTAGAACAAATGGTACCATGCAAAAGTACTGCTGAAGAGGTTTCATTTGAATGGTTACACCATAGGATTTTGTCCACAAACTCAAAAGTTAAAACAAATGGTACCATGCAAAAGTACTGCTGAAGAGGTTTCATTTGAATGGTCACACCATAGGATTTCATCAACAGACTCAAAAGTTAGAACAAATGGTACCATGCAAAAGTACTGCTGAAGAGGTTTGATTTGAATGGTCACACCATAGGATTTCGTCCACAGATTTAAAGTTAGAACAAATGGTACCATGCAAAAGTACTGCTGAAGAGGTTTCATTTGAATGGTTACACCATAGAATTTTGTCCACAAACTCAAAAGTTAAAACAAATGGTACCATGCAAAAGTACTGCTGAAGAGGTTTCATTTGAATGGTCACACCATAGGATTTCATCAACAGACTCAAAAGTTAGAACAAATGGTACCATGCAAAAGTACTGCTGAAGAGGTTTCATTTGAATGGTCACACCATAGGATTTCATCCACAAACTCGAAAGTTAAAACAAATGGTACCATGCAAAAGTACTGCTGAAGAGGTTTCATTTGAATGGTCACACCATAGGATTTCATCAACAGACTCAAAAGTTAGAACAAATGGTACCATGCAAAAGTACTGCTAAAGAGGTTTCATTTGAATGGTCACACCATAGGATTTCATCCAAAAACTGAAAGTTTGAACCACATTACATATAGACCTCATATTGACTCTGGGAGTGAAAGGGTTTAAGTACTTCATCAAACATTTCAATGATTGACCAGGCAGGGATGTGTCTGTTTCTTAACACGCCTTTTCTACTCAGCCCTTCATTAGCTTTTTTTGTTTTCAGTGTGTTTTGCCTTATTATGTGGCAACTAAGATGAGTAGAATCAAGAATCCAAACATCTTTGCTCCAGGCCCTACCACTTATGTCCGCCAGGCCCTGGGAACAGTTGGTGTGGAATCCAGGACTATGGGTTGCTGGAGCCATGCTCTTCAGGTGAGTGTACATTGTAAAGTGATTGTTTTTTAACTGCAATACAAATATAAAGTAGTGATGTGAAGGATATAATACTAAGGGACGGACCATTTAATTTTTGTTGGGGGGGAGGGGGGAGGGGGGTGGGGTTTGGGCAATTTCTTCTGAGCATGAATTTTGTTTTCCAGCATCACTATTTGCAAGCATTTTTTTTTTTACCTTAATGCTTGAATTTTTGTCACATGCTTTCTTGTGCATGATATTTTTTTCTCTTAAATTTCTTCTGCAGGAATTTTTTGGTAATTGCCCCCCCCCACAAAAATTAAATGGTCCGTCCCTAATATTAAATAAATAACAGGAAAAATAAAAGAATAGAGTTTCTAGGAATATTAGGCTGCAAATACAACTGCTTCTTGTCACTCCCGGCCATAAAGGGTGTTTGCACAAATGCCCCTAGCAACCGGAAGCAATGAGAGGTGGTTGGATCTGCAGGCTATGGGAATATGAGCCATACAATAAGATGAATTAAAAGAAGAAAGTGTGAGGGGCGACGAGGCACCCCACTGTCTCACCTTTTTGCTTATCTGTCCACTATCTGAATGCCTGAGACGAGCTAATGCAATCCAAAAAAGGGGACTTGCACCGAGTCTAGAAATACATTACAAGTGTTAACAGACTTGTCGATCATTTAGTTAGTCAAACTATGTGCACAGGCTCTAAAATTAAGTTGCTGGCTGGTCTACTTACCTGCTCCACACATACGCTTCAATATTCGGCATGTGCTTGCCACTAATGTGTAATCCAAGCCTTTTGTAGTAGAGCACCAAAACAACCCCATGACTGCATTTAAAAAGCCGAAGTGAGTTATAGCAAGTCTTGAGTGCTCTAGGTGACAACCATAGATTGTGTTGTTCACCATTCATAACTCAGCTAACATAACTAACTCGTTCTGCTGTATTCCTTTTCGTAGAACTGGTTTATTTCGCGCTTTCCTGATTGGTTGAGGCAAACTGTGTCCTGGAATATGAATACAGCATTACGAAGAGCTGTCCTTAAACGACTCAGACAGAAAGAACAGAAAGACTAATGTGTGCGTGCGTGGGTGGGTGCGTGTGTGATTAGCCGGCTTTTGTTGGCTAGCAATCACTAGTGCATAGTTGCCAAAAAGATCTTGCATCAATAGCAGAGAGACAAGAAGAATTGGACTGGAAGAGAAAATAGGCCGAACCAAAGGAGTGTGGCCAAATCTTCAGGCCTTCAAAGATCTTTATTAAATGCCTTACATTAGGGCAAAATTATACAAATTTCAAAAATCATACACTCTGCAAAAAAACTGAAAAGCAAATAGCCCCACTAAGAAGTTATAGTTTAGTATGAAAGCTCATAATTTAGGATTTCTCATATTTACATGACTCCAGATTGTCAATGGGAGGTTTTTAAGATGGAAGAAAGGTAAAGTGTAATTACCTTTTGACAAAAATACGTGAACAGATGTTGTAGTAAAATGCTCAAACAGTAGAATCTCTGTTTTTGCTTCTTCTAATTCTCCTTGTCTCTCTGCGATTGATAAAACAAGTCGAATGATTTTTAATCATCACTATTAAAGGCCATAATCTCTTGTTTATAGTAATTATCATCTGAACGCACATATCTTTTCAGAACAAAAAGAAAAATATTTTTTGTTTTAATGTTGCCCTTTTTTATTTTGACTAAAGGTGGCTCCCAACAGTTTCCAGCACTTTCCATGACTTAGATTTTGATGGGTCATTAAAACCACTCTTTATCAGTTGATGCTACAATCATGATATCAAACGAATGCTCAATGATTGGTGAACACGTTGTTATCAGATTTGTGTCACAATATGTTACTATAGCAACAGTATAACGTGCTGAAAACACCCCTAATTTTAGCTTTAAGTGTTAATGACTCAAAAATGACTCCGTGAACCCCATTTTTTATTGTCGAATTTTGATAAGTAGGATAAGATGCAACTTTTGCCAAAGTTTAAAAACATTCTGTAGGTGGGGTTCAGAGCTACCTTAAATTTTAGACAAATTATTCAGAAATCGTTAAATGCCACCACTTAAACGAGACGACGAGCATCCCCACACCTTTTATATGAGAATCCACCCCCCCCCCCCCCACTTCCCCAGGGGGATTGTCACGCAGTGTTCAAGGATTGTCCAACAACTTTCGTCACGGCAAACACGAGTATTGCGTGACAAGCATAATATTAACTCCTTCCCCTATAATCTTCCCCACAGAACTGGATTCTTAACT
This sequence comes from Cladopsammia gracilis, assembly GCA_022457155.1. Classification (NCBI taxonomy): domain Eukaryota; kingdom Metazoa; phylum Cnidaria; class Anthozoa; order Scleractinia; family Dendrophylliidae; genus Cladopsammia; species Cladopsammia gracilis. The sequence goes on from JAJGOT010000522.1 coordinate 244,677, forward strand.
GTTTTCCTGTTTGGCTGCGGGAAATGGTGATGTGGAATGTCCAAGCAGCAAGACGTAGAACTGTTCTAAAACTTCGCAGAGATAAGGAACAGAAAGACTAATGGCTAATGTGCATGAATGTGTTTTCCCATTTCCCTTCCCACCCCCTCCTCCCTCCCAATTGTTAGTCACATTTTAGATACAGTAATAAACAAAATTATTACAAAAGCATCTTTAGTGTCAGGATAAACCCTTTAGCAGATGCTGGTATCAATGGATACCCGGTGGAACTAAAAACGTATAACATATTATAAAATATATACATAAAGATAAATACCGCAAAACGTCTATTGAGCTCTCCCACTCTGTTACCCCCCTACCTAACCCTACCGCCCCCTCTAATAAGCCACCTCTCTTGAGCTTCAAGTTTTTAATAAGTACCCCGTCTCTGTATGTTAAGATACGTGAAGCAAAGTTCTGAATCAGCTTTAGCTTATTGATGTTTTGTTTGGTGACGCCTGACTTTATAGTAGAACAGTAAACAGCTTAACTGATCAAAGGCTCCTACGGGCCAACTCGGACCCTCCCCTCTCCTACTTGTTTTGCTTCAACGACCCCCACACTGGTCAACGGAATTACCAAGAAAAGTTTGGTATGTACTTGGTGTATCCCTTATTATTTTGTATTTAAACACTTAGTTTTTATTTCAGTAGAAAAAGAAGATAAAAACAGCAGAATAGGGAATCGAGCCCGGGCCGTATGATCTGCTCCATGCACACTATCCAGAACACCACCGAGGACTAGCTGCCGGAAACTGTAATTTTTAAGGGATATAAGATAATATGCTGCTAGCCCAGACCATATATAAGAACTAACCCTTTGGATACACTGGAAATACTGGAATCAGTCCTTAAACCTAAATACTTAAATCAGTGCTTCAACCCTAGATACTGTAATCCGACCCTAAATTACACTGCAATATATCTAAATAGAGTGTTTTCACTCACGTGGTTTGCAGCTATGCTAATTTATTTGAACAAAACAAAGTGTTTGCATTAGAAAAGAGTACAATCCCCACAGGATTAGCTTGGGACACCAATATGGCCACCGTTTTATTGTTTTGGGACACCAACATGGCCGCCGTGACGTCATGTGAAAACACTCTATACATTACAATAAGGGATACATGAAGTACCAAACATTATGATCAGGGATACACCAAGTACCTAGGAAAAGTTTACAGCCGATGGAAGGAAGGAGGAAGTGAAAATCTTCATATTTGTCCCGTCTGCTGTAACTCGTTGACCGCTTCGCATATTCTCGAGTTGAAAACAAGGGAGTTTGGAATTACTAATAATACATCTGTAGAAAATATATTATGTTTAACTCTTCTTATTTAGCATAGTGAAGGTAGAGTCGGGGGTGGAAGCGGAATAATGAATAATGAATAACTGCTAATAAAAGAAAATGAATAAGGAATAAAGGCTTAAAAAGAAAATGAATAATGAATAACTAGGGTTTAATCGGGAATAATGAATTATACAAAGAAAAAATCGCGTAAAGAAGCGATAGAGATCACGCGCTCGAAACTTGCAATCTTTGTCAAAATCAAATCTTTGATGGTTTTAGTGACCTTTTAGTGACCTTTGAGTGCCTTCCAGTCTCAGATTCTAGTCCTTCCGTAGCCGATTTCGTAACTTTTTCCTGATTGGTGCGTGCTTTTTATGTCCATTGTGTTTATGTCATCACTGTCTGGTTCGTCTCTTTGTGACCGATTGTGAGCAGATTCTGTCTGCCTTAGTAACGTCTCGGTAATCGAACAATAATTCACAAATGGGAAAAAAAAGAAGAGAGATCGCGACAGACGGTACGTTGAATTCAAGTTTGATATCGTAACTGACATTCGATTCATGTTTAATTATCTGTTGTTCACTACAGTTCATACCCAATCATACGTTATCAAAATTGCATTATTTCCAGGTCACGTTCCCAATCCTGGTCGCCTGAAAGGTCACAGCGTATAGTTCAAAACGGTCGAAAAGATCGGAAAGGTCGGTCAATTTTAAGTGTTTAAATGTTGATTTATTATAGTTCTCTGTTTAGTCAATTGTCGACTGGGCTAGCATCCCCGGGGCTAGCATGCAATGTATTACGCGACCGTCTGCGAAGTAGATTCAGAGTGCAAAAAGGCTTACGGTATTTTGAGAAACGAAACGAAACCAAACTCAGTCGAACAAATCGTTTTCCTCTGCTCCAAAGGATTCATTTGTATTATATAGATTTGATTTAACACTTTGTGGGATTTGTAATCTTATGGCTGATCTACGTTACAATTTTTACAATGCAAAAAAAACAATTGCTTTTGACTGGGAATATCTCGATGGTAATTGGTTAACACACCCCCCATAGTGTCACATTTCCAGCCCCGACGTCTCCTTGGAACTTTATGCTGTAAAATTGTTCCCTGGCGTAAAGCTTGTGAATAGGAATGGCAGTATTTAAATGATTGTTCCGAAAACTAAGACCCCGAAAACTAAGACCTAAGACCTAAGACCCGGAAAACTAAGACCCCGAAAACTAAGACCTCGAAAACTAAGACCCCCGTCCTTTCATTGATTTTCACGTTTCCGGTGGGTCTTAGTTTTCGTAATTACGAAAGCTCATTACGAAAACAAAGACCGGGAGAGTTTATACATCATGGCTTGATTTGTTGCTTTTCCGGTTGGATCGAAGAACCTGGTTGCTTTAAGATTAAGTGGGATTTTCTACAAAAATAATGGAACTTGAGGAAATTTTTTGAATGGAACAGTTCAGACCAGGCGGTGTTGGACACGCTTCGCGCTGCATGCTGGGAGAAATTTAATCTTTACGTTATTTGCATCTTGACGCCAACCAGTCAACATCTCTGCTCCGTGATTCAAAGACGATTAGAGGTAGATTTCTTCGCTTTCTTGGAGAAATTACTGCGCTTCTTCGTTTTATATCTGTCTCTAACCTACTGGCTATTGTAAATGTGCATTATGGATGCTTAGGACAGCTATAAAGGACCGAATTTAGTGATGAAAGTCCCGATCGCAACGTGCGATCACCGGCGCTCTCGCGCTCTAAAAAGAAAGATCGCTTGATCTGCCTGATCGCAGGTTAATCGTAACTACCGTCCGTCAGTCGATCTTTTGCCGAAGTTTACAACCGTCACGTATTTCTCGTCTTTGTTTAGTGAATTCGTGCAAGGAATTTAGAAACTGGCGTGAATCTGAAGAATCGTTTGCTCTTGTTTACACGGGATGTTTGAGAAGCGCCAAGGCAAGAAAAATGAACTGCTGGTTTTGCAGAAGGCCTCATATTGCATTTTATTCTTTAGGGCAGAGTGTAATGAATACCTTGCGAGCCGTTTATACCTACGAATTACAGCAGCTTACTGCCACTGGTAATTTCTAAAAAAATTTGGAAATAAAATGCTCTACTAATGCACCACTGAAAGTCCATCTTGCACAATTATTGTATGGTTGGCATTTTTGAAAAGCTGGAAAGCCTTTACTTTAATATTTAGGGAACTGTATGTTGCTGCTACAACAAATTTAATTATTTGTGTCAGCATTATTGTATACTATTTTTCTATAAAATAATGTATTTTTTGGCCAATCAGTTGTAAATTTAATAAATTAACTTTTATTTCTTTATTATGAAATTGATTCTGCCAAACTGACCAGCCTCCTGCATAGGTGCATCTTGGGATAGAGAGGAGAAAGACCAAAACAATCAAGACTTTTACTTGGTTGCACCTTTCATTAACAACACAAAATGAGCAAATAGAACATGACATCACATATTACCCGGTATCTTCCATTGTGGCAGACACCAATAATGACTCAATACCAACATTCACCCTCTTCTTTTTTCCTGGCAAAGATCTACATGCATGTACAGTGAAAATGGAACTTAAAGAACTTGCCAACTAAATAATTCAACTGCAAAAAATGTCAATTAAAATTTTCAAGGAAGCTGAAATGAAAGTTTCCTGGATTCCATGGCTGTATGTTTAAAACTGTTATAAAAACTAGTATGCCAGTGCTTCCTTTAAATCGACAGTGATTGAATTAGTGGTTGATTAGGAGATAAACTAGAAAGAATTAGGAGATAAACTAGAAAGGGATAACCTCTTATCTCCTTTTCACTTTTTCAATGGAATTGTAAATAAACAGTTATTATTAAATTATTATTATTATTATTAATATTTTATACAATAAGACTTGTATGATGGTGTTATAGGGAATGGCATAACCATTCAAATTCCCCACATCTGTTGTCAGTTCCTCCTGCAAACCCCTCGGGCCTCACATTGATTTAGTGGTATGACATGTACAAAGCAAGTGACTCAGATACCATCATTCTTTTATTATTCAAGTCCTCCTATGTTCAATAATTAAGTAAATTATGTTCAGTATGTTACTTAAATTCAACACTTTTTAAAAGTGCTACTTTCCAGTCTTATATTGCAAGTAATCTCCTATTTCCTATTTGTGGATAGTCAAGTGAGGTAAACATGCGAGTGTCTATGCCAGAAAATTGGCTCAGGTAGCCAATGTTCTTTCACACTGGCTTGCATGTTTCCCTTGCTTGACTATCCCACCAAATAATCCCTGAGAGAAATAAGAGACTCCCTACTTTGTACTCTATATGATTGAGTCTCTCCAGTATACACTGCTTATAGTTGTTACATTTCTTGAAATATATATTCCTGAAAACAATTTGGGCCCAATAATTCAAATTTTTGAAAGTTTCAATTATTATTGATGTAAAGCAGGTTTTCACAAACCGAAAAAACTTTAGTTTCTTGAATTTTATCAGTGTTGTGAACATAAGAAATATTTTTTTTACATAAAACAAAATTTGGCACAGAATATTTTCAGGACCTTCATGAGAAATGTATTACAAGTTCTTTTCCAAACTGCAAATTTGAAATAGACTTCATGATTAAGGAGTCAGGGAATACTTGAAGGGCTCAGTGCAAAAAGGGGCCTACTGTATGTGCTAATGTTTGAAAGAAAATCCAACAAAACATTTTATTTTGAGGCCCTTTTTAAAAGCACTTGAAATGGCAAAAATGCTTGAACGCTATGTTAGAATCAAACTCCTTCCTAACATACCGGGATATAATCTAACAATTTAAAAATTTATTATATATTTTTTCCCTGAATAAAGCTATGCAGTGAAAGAAAGCAGGAACATTCCATGGAAGCTGTCTTAGTAATCAAAACAATATATTTGTACATGGGGTGAAGAGCCTTCGGGCCGTTTAGAACCTGAAATACCTAGAAGAAAAAATATATGTATTTTAGATAAAAGGAATCAGTACAAAATAGTATTCTGAGTTCCAAAAAATTTGTTCTTATCCCGATAAAGCAAGTTTGCGTGCATCAATCACGCCATCACCTACCGTGAAATCTTACAAGATAATACGTGACAAACGCGAAAAAAGCTACAACTTCAAGTCGATTTTTCACCACTAAAACGGCGGGGCCCCAGTGGGCCCCCCCGACCTTTTCTCAAAGTTTAACTATTAAACTTTAATTCTGTGCAAAAATAAATCCAAATACTGACCGAACGATGCAAAGAAAGGGCAAACTAAATACCCGTGTCACACATTAGTGGTAAACAAAGATTTTGAAGACAACATGGTTTTCATTGAACAAATTTGATACAAAATATGCTCACCTGAAGCTACAAGTTGGGTTATAGCTTGCCACGGTATTTCTCTTTCGGCCCTCCGAAAACGATAAACTAAAACGTTCGATGAAACGAGAAATCAATCCAAGAACAGAGACGAGACCTCAACACGAAAGAGTGAAGACGGCCGCCATTAGTATCACTAAAGTGACGCGTGATTGGACGAATGAAGTCACGTGGACCGTGTCCAACACCGCCTGAGTTCAGACTTAATCAGGGTTTGTGTCGTTACTTGTAAAACAGAAAACGTTTTTTATCACATTTCAGGTTGGATCTTAGTTTTCGTAATAACGAAAGCTAATTACGAAAACTAAGAACCCATTTTATTTTTCTTGTTTATTTATTTTATTTTATGAGAATATGTTGAAATGTAAAAAGCGTATTAAAAGTAAATCGAATAATACACAGCAATTGATTTGAGTCGTTCAACAAGATGCAAAAATAATGAAACTTGAGGAAATTTTTCAAATGGAACAGTTCAGAATTAATCAGGGTTTGCACACTTTATACTGTCGTTAAGCTGCTGTTACACGTAACAATTTTTCCTGCAACTTGTCTCGCAACAAAATTTGTTGCAAGTTGCACGTACCATGTTACACGTTACAATTGTGATGCAACTTGTCTCGCGAAACAAGTTGCAAGAGCCATGTTACACGTATTTTTGTTGTGCAACGTGAAAAAAATTGTTGCAGAAAGTAGAAAACGATTCAACTCTTCCTGTAACTTTAAAAAAAAACAAAAACTCAGTTCCATGAAGGGGTGTTACACGTAAAAGTCGTGCCTGCAACTTGCAACAATATTTTTTTCGAGACAAGTTGCACGAAAAATTGTAACGTGTAACAGCACCTTTTTATCACATTTAAGTTGGGGTCTTAGTTTTCGTAATTACGAAACTAAGACCCCATCTTATTTTTCTTGTTTGTCAATTTTATTGAAGATGAGCTAGTAATAAAAAAAACAGTGTTATTTTCTCTTATTTTTTTTACGTTTCTGAAGGTGAGCGCGAGTTTATAAATCGCCAAATGTTCCGTTGCATGTTATCTTGACTTTTCTGGTGGCACAATTAAGGTTTCGTGATTGAAGACCTAAGATATAAGGACGTTTCTCGAACGTCCCGATAACTTTCCGGGCCAGGAGCTACATTTGAAAATCATAATTGCATGTTATCTTGATTTTCTGCTTTTCCATTGGTCTAATTACCTTTCGTAATTACAAGTTTGCAAAACAAGTTGGGCTGGATTGGGGGCCGAAACGCACGCCTTGACTTGTTTCGTCAACGTTTAATTTTATTGCTTAGCTTTTAAAACGAACGCAATTTGAATCTTTAATGTAAACATTGCGCGTATAGCTTTCTGGGCCCGAAACGTTATCGGAACTTTTGAGAAACGGGCGAATCTTCATGATACTATGTATAGAAAAATGATGTGTACGTGTAGTCTCAAACGCCACATGTTTATCTACATCTGTACCGCCACCGACAGCGGTTCCAATTTTCTTTGGGCACTAACGACTACAGTGTGAATAGGTTGGCTATCAATCTGTTGCTGGTGAAGATAGGTAGGTAGGGAGTTAGGGCGAGCGTTTTCTTTTTTCCCACGAGATCTAGTTGAAAATTGTTGAGTTGACAGCGTGACACGAAATGTCGGGAAGTGGTGACAAATTATATATTGTTACATCCGCTGCAAGCAACTTTAAGTGGGATTCTTTGTCCTAGACAGGGTCCTAAAATAGCAGGTGTTGTCTCAGACCCTCAGCGGCACACCTACACCCAATTATTGGTCAAGTACCCACCACGGGGGATTTTACGGGCCTTTTACAACAATTCCCTGAGTTCCAGACGATTTTCTCCTAGGTACTTGGTGTATCCCTGATCATAATGTATGGTACTTCATGTATCCCTTATTGTAATGTATTTAGATATATTGCAGTGTAAGTTAGGGTCGGATTACAGTATCTAGGATTGAAGCACTGATTTTAGTATTTAGGGTTAAGCACTGATTCCAGTATTTCCAATGTATCCAAAGGGTTAGTTCTTATATATTGTCTGGGCTAGCAGCATATTATCTTATATCCCTTAAAAATTACAATTTTCGGCAGCTAGTCCTCGGTGGTGTGGTGGATAGTGTGTTTGGAGTAGATCATACGGCCCGGGTTCGATTCCCCATTCTGCTGTTTTTATCTTCTTTTTCTACTGAAATAAAAACTGTGTTTAAATACAAAATGATAAGGGATACACCAAGTACATACCGATTTTCTTGCCCTCTATCATAAATAACTCGGCCGAGGGAGGATTAAAGAGTGAAGGGAACATAAAGAGAGCGCGAGAAAATACTTCGAAACACAAGGAAAGGTTGTAGAAAATCCCACTTAATCTTAAAGCAACCAGGTTCTTCGATCCAACCGGAAAAGCAACAAATCAAGCCATGATGTATAAACTCGCCCGCTCACCTTCAAAAAATTGATAAATAAGAAAAATGAGATGGAGTCTTAGTTTTCGTAATGAGCTTTCGTAATCACGAAAACTAAGACCCACCGGAAAAGTGATAAATCAATGAAAAGACGGGGTGTTAATTGGTGTGTATTATTCGCTTTTTACATTTCAACATATTCTATTTATTGAAATAAAATAAAATTGATAAATAAGAAAAATGAGATGCAGATGGGGTCTTAGTTTTCGTAATGAGCTTTCGTAATTACGAAAACTAAGATCCACCGGAAAAGTGATAAATCAATGAAAAGACGGGGTGTTAATTGCTGTGTATTATTCGCTTTTTACATTTCAACATATTCTATTTATTGAAATAAAATAAAATTGATAAATAAGAAAAATGAGATGGGGTCTTAGTTTTCGTAATGAGCTTTCGTAATTACGAAAACTAAGACCCACCGGAAAAGTGAAAATCAATGAAAGGACGGGGGGTCTTAGTTTTCGAGGTCTTAGTTTTCGGGGTCTTAGGTCTTAGGTCTTAGTTGTCGGGGTCTTAGTTTTCGGAACAAGCGTATTTAATTCTATTCAAATAACTTTAGACAAAGTTAATATTAACTTATTAAGACATAATTTGTGGGATCCTATTAGTCGATTTTAGGGATGAGAAGGAAGAGAGATATTTTTGTTTTGTTCGACTGAAGCATAGTTGTTTTGGAGAAAAGAAAAAATATATTGTGACGTGTCTGTTGATTTGCAGTAAAATAGATGCTTATTACAAAATTAAGTCCAGAGATAACTTAATATCACAGGTTTTTTCTTCGAGATCACTGGCACTATTAATTTTGCTGCCCTCGAAGCAGTGAGCAGACTTTATCCAAAAACTCCATATCGGCACCTACCATTGTAAATAAGAATATCAAACAATGTGGTGCTTAGTTACCTACCAATAATTTGCGCAAAGTAAATATGACTATATGGAAAAAGGTATATGTCAAATAAACGAATATACAGTTAGCCTGCATAACAGGCGTTATTGGGGCGCTCAAGCGGGTTTTAGGTCGCGAGCGCGCAGCGCGAGACACGCACTCGCTCTATGGCTCTCGCCCCCAAACCCGCTTGAGCGCCCCCAATAACACCTGTTATGCAGGCTAATATACAGTCAACTCTCTCTTAAGCGACCACCCTTAGTGCAAGAAAAAGTGGTCGCTTAAGAGAGTGGTAGTTCGAGTTGATTGTATTCGTGTAAATAGTTACTTTAGAAAGTGGTCGCTTACAGGTAGGGTTAAAATTGCAAGTTAGAAGCTGCCTAAAAAACTCGAATACGGAATAACGAATAACGAGAAAAATTTAAAAATGAATAATGAATAACCTCGAAAAAAATGAAAGGAATAATGAATAAGTGAGATCCAATTATTCCGCTTCCACCCCCGAGGTAGAGTGATTTCACTTAGACCGTGCAACAGTGGCCGTGTTTTCGCTGAGCGAGTGACAGTCGGAAATCTCGTGAAAACAGTTGCTTGTCCAACCCGCTTAAAGTTAAGCGAGTCGGCGAACTACAATAGAATTCTCATTAAATTTAAGCCACCAAACCAGGTCGCTTAGGCTTGTCGGCAATTAATTTCGGCCAATCACATTTCGCCAGCGTTCAAACAACAAAGAAGGGCATTGTATTGTCGTTCTTTTGTCTTCTAATTTTCTGTTGTTTTAACAAAAGAAAATATATCGCGCATGGTATCAGAAAAATGAATAAAGTTCTGTCCGTGAAAACGCATAAATTTTTTAAGCTGCTTAACGCGGTCAGTAAACAAATTACCTACAGGAATGTTAAGCGAGAAAAACCGCCTCGTGAAAACACAGCCAGCATCTAGCAAAAAATCAAGATTAGTCAAGATAAGTAAAATCTAAACAAAAGAAAACAATTAGTGTCTAATGTAGTGCCTACTAGTGTCTACTAGCTAAGTAACTATTTCACGGTTTAGATCTAAAGAAAATCACTTGACGATGCCAGCTGACTTATTTGATCATTAAAAGACAAGTTTGAAATAAAGAGGAGGGACTAGCAAATACAGCAATTGTTATTTTATTGGAGGATGTGACACGGATGTATTGGTAGCATGGCATTGGTAACGTGACGGCGTGCAGTTTTCTGGTCAGGCACCCCACTTGCGTGTCGTTCCCTCGTATGCGTATAAATGAGTTTGCTCCTCTGCCCGACTGTTTGGAAAGACTAAATTTAGTATTTACTGAGTTGATTGAGTAATTTGACCACCGTGCTGACTGTCGTGCTAAATCATAAAGGGACTCTTAAAAACATGGATTTTAGACCGGATACTTCACAACATTTTTGCCACATTATATTTAAATTTGGATTTCACGAAATCATGTTTTAATTATAGTATTGAATTGTGAAACATTTTCATACAAGCCCGTGGGGGTGTTTAAAGGATTCCTAGGATTGACCTGAGAATGATCAAGTTAACATAGAAGGGATCAATGATTACACTATGCCAGAAGCTGAGCCAGAATTCCACTTAGACACTTCCACAGATGAAAGCGACCACGACTCAGATGAAGCAACTGAGGATGATCAATCAGATGAAACCGATTAAAGACTTCGTCAATTTGTAACCATACTAAAATTGTTATTGATTGCATCTTCAGAAAATTCAATGACCGCAAATGGCTCGCAAAATTTCAAGACACAAAATCCCACCCGAAAATAGCCCCATTGATTTTTTTTTCACGAATATTTCTAACCAAGAAAAAGCCCACCCGTTAAGGTTACAGTGTACCTTCGGGGGTGTCTCCAGTATAACAGCTCTAGCGTCTTAAGATTACACTTAATATACCTAAATCCAGATATCAAATTAAAGCTTATAGAGCTGGCTATCTAAATATGGAAACCATTTGGTAATAAAATGAGTTGTCGAATTTTTTACGACGTCTAAATTCGAACGTCCGAATCAGCTTTAAAACTCTATAACTCAAAGCGATTATTGTATTTTGCTAATTTGATTTGTTCTCGGATTTCCGGACACGAAGCGCTAAAAACACGTGTCGGTGATTTCCCATATTCAATTGCAGTGAAAAGTTACAGAATGTTTTCGAAAAAGGGAGAAAAAAATTGGAATGATCGCACGGAAATGGCTCTTGACGAAAAAGTTTTCGGAAATAAGAAATTCACCGACACGTTTTTGTTGTTTATATGTTAGCCTAGCTTCTGTCCAAATTTGAGGAAAATCGAACAAATTCCCTTTAAGTTGTAGCTCTTTAAAGTGTCCCCAACAAGCGAAAAATTAACTTTGAGAAAACAGCGCTTAAAAAAACGTATCGCTTCATAAACAAACTCCGCCCACAAACGTTATACCGTCACGTCATTTCTCCGTCAATTTTCACTATTTTTCAATAATTTTTTTTTGGATGAAAGTTCATTCTGTAAACTTTATTTTGACGCCAAAAAAAAAAATTCAATAAATTTTCGATCTGAAGGTACTCTGTAACCTTAATGAGCCCACCCAAAAAAAGCCCGACAAAAAGGGACGTTGGGCAAATATAATATAAGGCTTATTTTCGGAGGTTTACGGTATTACTAACGAAAGATACATAAGACGTCGTTCATTCTTTCATTCAATCGTTACCTAACGACAATCTTGGGAGCGAACTCGATAGACAAGGGGCAAACAACATATGGTCGAAGGGTGGGTGCGAACTCGGACGGTGCGAAAAAACTCGACTTTGGTCGAAACCTCCTGCTTCCAGTATTCGACTGAAAACTCACCGCGATCACGAGGCGATTTTAGGATCGCGACGCGATGCCACTTCCAGTTGTAATGCGGCAGTATGGCGTGATCGCGGCGCTTTTTAGGCCGCCGCGAGTTTTGTTCATACATATATCTTTTAGGGACGGTCTGTTGTGTGTTTCATTGGAATTTAAAATTTTAATGGGTTTTGGATATCAGCTATAAAGAAAAAGGGCAGAAAATGAAATAAATAGAAAAGAAACAAATGACCTTGTAATGGAAAATGCAATTTCTGACATCTGAGTGAGGTAGGAACGAACTGGTCAGAAAGTATAATTCTGAGACTGACGGCACGAGAGGCTTGCGGGTAGCCTGTTCCAGGCTCCGAGATAGTGGGGAACGCGCGGATTTTTCCTTTTAACTTCGCGCGTTCCCCACTATCTCGGAGCCTGGAACAGGCTAGCTTGCGGGTCGTCATGGGACATCTCGGGACTATTTAAGGGTTTGGCGGGAGATATTTATCATTCTAGGTCGGTCAGTCTTCTCGAACGTTGCCTTTTTCGTTTTAAGTTTTTAAAGGGTAACAGAAACCCGACTCGTGGGTGTGGCTCACATTAGTTTTTACCTCCCAAGAGGTAACAATTCTTTCTGAAAGGTTTTGTTCTCGGTCAAGCTTATCTCTTCTACTCCCAGAGTCAGTTATGGAGACATGTAGTGTAGTTCTAACTTTTGAGTCTGCCAACGAAATCCTATGGTGTGACCATTCAAATGAAACCTCTTCAGCGGTACTTTTGCATGATACCATTTGTTTTTCAATATTTTACAAAATGAAATTTGGGATTTTTCTTGAATTTCGATTTTTTGTCACTCTTGGGAGTTAAAGGGGTAATACCACTTTAAAATTAATACCCCTTTAAAATTTACAAATTTTAAAATCTTTCTTTGCTTGAGGGTGCCATCACTCATTATTTGTAGGGTATGATTTTTCTAAATGATTTTGCACTTTGCCAATCAAATCAGGATGCATGGTACCATTTGTTTTTCAATATTTTACAAAATGAAATTTGGGATTTTTCTTGAATATCGATTTTTGGCACTCTTGGGAGTTAAAGGGGTAATACCCTAAAAGGTACCAGAATAACTCGGAGATGCTAGTAATAGTGACTATTACTAGCATTAATCGGAGATCATGGAGACACGTTTGAAGGAACCTCCGGCGGAAATGAGCCCCTGAAAAAACCAATAGGGGCGACCATTAGGAAGACTGTCTACCAAAAAATCTCAAATTTTACTGCATGTAAACCACAGGACAACCAACACGAACCAAATTAGAATTGCGTTCTTCGAATGCAATAAGAACTGAGATTAGTTTTTTATCACATATAGTTCAACAGAAATTTTACCTCACATTGACTACTTGAATGTATACCCAGACATTCCACAAATTATGCCACATTTAAACCTCTTCAATTTTTCTGACTGCAACTAATCATAAAGTATTACATGTAGTTAGGCACATTAATCAATTGCTGTGTGCATTGTGTATTCCTTAATGTTTTATACAAATTTTAAAATCTTTCTTTGCTTGAGGGTGCCATCACAAATTATTTGTAGGGTGTGATTTTTCAAAGTCATTCCGCACTTTGTCAATCAAATCAGGATTACAGAACACATCAATAGCTGTCATAGCTAATGCTTTGCTGGCAATCAAAGTCTTCTGATGAGCTAGCTCTGTTGCTGCTGCTGTTGTGAATGCATGTGAATGATTGGCAGCTGTCGTACCAATAGCATACATGGGATGTATTGCAGGGACCGCATGGGAAACATTGCCCATGTCAGTCGAGGCTGATATATCTCCTTCAGGAAATGTTACTCCTAAACTTTCTGCATTTGCCTGATACAGTTCAGCAAGGGTGTGGTTGGTGTCCAGATTTGTGTAACCATTTGGCTTCCATTCAAAACAGACTTTGCAACCTAAAACACAATTGAAAATGGCATAACGGTAACCTGGTTAAATTTACATAATTATACGGATGGCACATCCCACAAGCCTCACATTTTCACTGCTTGTTATCTTCATGTCAGATCCCTGAGAGTGAGACCAAGTATTACTAATTAGCCATGTCATGCTGATGGGGCCTGACAACTGAGGCCAAACCAGTCCATGGCTTTTGATACTTGCGCTCACTATTTATTCTTGACTGGTAGATCTAAGGATAATGTCCAATACCAACATAGTGCCCTGTGTAGTGGCTATAGTTTCCAAAGCACATTTGTGTGGTCTATGTATTCTGAATATTAGACAACTGTAGCAAAAGAAGAGAAGAAACAATGACCATTGCTCACCAGTGGCTGCTGCTGCTGCTTCAAAACAACTTGTAACCTTTTCTCGCAACACTTTTAGCTCCCCATCAGTTGGTGCTCTAATTAAATAGTTGAGCTGGGCACGGTCAGGAATGATGTTAGGCTTCACACCCCCCTCAGAGATGATACCATGTACACGCCATGCGGGCTTCATCTGTTGTCGTAACACACTTATGTTGTTATAAGCCATGACTGCTGCATCCAGTGCATTGATGCCTTCCCAGGGGAATGCTGCAGCATGAGCAGCATGGCCTTTATAGGTGACTCTGACACTGTCACGAGCTAAAATGGTCGGTTTGAGAACATCTACTGGGCAAGGGTGAACCATCATACAAAAGTCAATGTCTTTGAAGCAGCCATTGTTAATCATCAAAACCTTGCCCCCTCCTCCTTCCTCGGCAGGAGTTCCAAAAACAACTATTTTGACCTTTGGCTTCTGGTTGACTGCCTCCAAGGCAATCTTGAGACCTGTTCAATTAGAAAAACAGGAGAAAGAAGCAGGGAATTAAAATATGGGTAACGGTAAATATAAACAAAATTTGCATTGGCAGTATACAGTAGACAGTGTAAAACACAAATATAATGGTTAACATTTTTTAAAAAATGTTGTATAATTTTGTTATAAAAAGTACCATAGAGTGGTTTTACTTCATCTGTGAAATAGATAGTAGGATTTTACGCCGTAGTACTTCGTATTAGTTTCTATTACCCTCGAATATTAGAGCAATTACAGTTAACCCGTGAAATAGTTCGTACAACAGTACGCACTATTGGACAATAATTCCATTGTTTTTTTTTGTTTAATTTGGACTGTCACACACTAATTGTTAAATTGTGAATCACTCTATCAAGGTCTAGCGCTAGTGTAATAGATAGTGATAGATAGTGTTACACACTAATAGTTTCTGTTTCACAGTTGAAGTAAAATCACTCTAACAGTTAGTCTAACCCCACTCTATGGACACCCGCTTAATACGTACATGTACACCCATCATTATGGACAGTTTTCTTAATCCTGCTTAACACTATTGATCCCACACATCCTTTGAAATGCCTTGAAAATATTGTTGGTTTCACTGTGCGGTTTGAAAAAAGTTCATCATGTGATCAAATTTTTGTTAACCACAAGTCAACCAGAAGATCAGAAAGGTTGAACTTGCGAAGAATGAGTTTAAACTATTATGTCTTTAAATACAGTAATATATTTCTTGAACTTAACTTTCTGTAACTTGTAATTGAAAAGGTAGAAGATTTTTTACTTTTGAGCTCTGATGACTCCATACTCCAAACAAAGCCTGACATACCGGTTTGACTGTATTACGGAATCAAACCAATCAATTGAATATAAGAAATTTTCTACAAAGTGTACGCAGCCGTTGAGCAGTTGCCAAAGGTGATATACTGTTCGACTATTATGTATAATTTTTTAAGTGTATATTATTTTGTTATTTATGGTGTCCCCAATTAGCAACACCATGCTAAAGTTATATGACACTTGGATAAAGTTTAATTTAATTTATTGTCTATTTCCAATGAAGAGGGAGGAAAACAACCACGTTTCACTTCAAAACCCGGTGTTACCAATCGATGAAATCGATGATTGATTAAAATCGATATCAATTGATGGCAATCAATATCACTTGATCGATTGATATTGATAATCGATGACCAATGGACGAAGATTTTTGTGGCCTTATCGATTGGCATCGATTGTCATTGATTCCTATCGATTGTTATCGATTATCACAATGCAGTTTTCTTACTCTTTAAATATGAAAATTTGACACATTTATTTTGAAAACATGACTTTTAGCCAAACGAGAATGAGAGTCACCGAGAGTTGAAGGATGAGAGTTCAGTTGCACAAGAGTTTTATTCAACTCTCAGCAAGCGTGAGCCAAATTCGATGAGAGTGCACAGGAATCGCCAAGAGTGCATGAGAGTTTCAGGCCAAACGAGAGCGAAAGTTTGTTTGAAGTCTTATTTACTCTCATTCTCGTTTGGACCGGCCTTCTACAGCTTGCATAAAACAATCACAATGTAACTTTTTGGCTCTTTGTGTATAAAAAATTCAACACATTTATTTATTGTGTGACTTTTAACAGGAACTGGACTAGCAAAAAACAACTGACTAAGAGACACGCATGTTAGCGGCAAAAACTCACTGTTTTGCAACTCGTTTGT
This sequence comes from Cladopsammia gracilis, assembly GCA_022457155.1. Classification (NCBI taxonomy): domain Eukaryota; kingdom Metazoa; phylum Cnidaria; class Anthozoa; order Scleractinia; family Dendrophylliidae; genus Cladopsammia; species Cladopsammia gracilis. The sequence continues at coordinate 261,099 of JAJGOT010000522.1, forward strand.
CGCCGCTTCGCAGCTCAATTTCACTTGGAACATCTGTCATGAAAGTACTTGCCAATCGATATCAATCGACCCCCCCCCCCCCCCCCGGGAAGAAAAGGCACGTAATTCACCTAAAGCGGCGGCTACACCAGATTCAGCGATCAGATTGTGTCCACACGCGTGTCCCACTTCTGGTAAAGCGTCATATTCACAAATCAGACCAACTGTTAGACCTCCATCTTCACCGGTCTCAGCGCGAAAAGCAGTGTCCAAAGTGTAATGGGGAGTTACATCAAATCCGTACGCAGCTAAAATCTCTGTCAACTGATCGTGAGCATATGTCTCCTTAAAGTTCAGCTCTGGGTTCTCCCAGATTCTTTTGCTAAGATCATACAATTCAGTAGAATAGGCATCGATCGCTTCCTTTGCTTTCTGCTTCAGGATTTCCGTCTGACTGCCCGCCATTTTATTTGAGGTGGAAGCAACCTTGTCCCCAGGGCCTTCTCCAATTTCAACGAGGGAAACACCCTGGGGACGAGTGCTACCCACGATGAAAAAGTCGAAACGGGCGGGGAAAAACGATTGGTGAAGAAAAGTTGGGGAAGTGACTTACAACCATTGTAAAGCTATAAACCACGCGTTTGATCTTCACATCGGCTTTCTTGTACTTTTCCCCCTCCCTTTATTCGAAAGTCTACACCTTAACGGCTTAACCGCGGTCAAACAAGAGAAATTTGCAAAAGTTAAGCAAAGTACTTAAAAGTTAAGGTTGTCATTTTCACTGTTTAAAGTTTAATATATTGCCAATACATTGTAATTTTACCAAACGCTTTGAAAGTTTACCAAAAAAGTTCTAAGCATTTAAAAGCTGTGAACTGCAGAATTGTCGGCGCCATTTGCCAACATAATTTTTATCAGGCGCAAAGAATTTTGGTCAGTTTTCAACCGAAAAAAGCTCTTCATTTTGAGAAAAATTAAAATGTAGTAACGTCAACTATTTTTTTTTATACATCTTTGCTCATATTTCCATTTAATATTAAGTAAAATCCCACTAAATAAAACGAAAAACGCCTCGGACGTTTAACCGCGGTGGAGTCTAACTTGAGTCTACACCAGCCATAGCTAATCGCTCCAGGCCGCGCGCTTGGGGCGTTCGCACGAACGCCCCTAGCGGCCGGGAACGATGAGAGGCGGCTGTATCCGCGGGCTACACCAGCTGCAGCTCCACCCCGTTGCCTCATTCGCAGATTCTATATTAAACTTTATTTCAACAACAAAAGTACAACACATTAGTACAAAGAAAAGTGCTGAAAAGGGAATTAAGAATCCTCAAAAAGCGCCACAGCACCATTGTAGGAGGAAACCCCAAACTACCTATAAACCTATAAATATATACAAAAATACAAATATATATATATATATATATATATATATATATATATATATATATATATATACAGAAATTCAAAAATGAGCTAAAAATCTAATTACTCCTCATCTTATTAGTCGTACACCACTCATTGATCTTATTTAGGTCCTGCTGGAAGCACTCTTGATCAACAGTGAACAGAGAGAATAACCTTTTTTACCACAATTGCCGCTAAACTCGCAATCTGATTGGTCGACGTGAGTGGTAAATGAGAGTCCAGATAACGGTGCTGACGCTAACATCACGTGCGCTTGAAAACAACCAATCAGATTGCGAGAAAGTTATAGACAACGCTTGCTCTTTCTTTGCCGTCACGTTTTGTAACAAGACTTCGATTTTTCCTTGTATTTTTTTCTAAATATTGTTGTAAAAAACAAATTTACACCGGTTTTCCGTGGTGTGGACTCTTATTTACCACGATTTACGTCATCACATGGTCAAAATTTGTTGCTGACTTACTCGGCTGCGCCTCGTGAGTCCAGGTAAATAAGAGTCCACATCACGGAAAACCGGTGTAAATTTGTTAATTATACTAGCTTACTGTCATCAGCATCACCAGGCAAATCATTAATGTAAATTATAAAGAACAAAGGTCCCAAGATTGACCCTTGAGGTACACCACATGTAACTGTCAGCCAATCAGAAGTCTCTCCACGTACAACTACCCTCAGTTGTCGGTTTCTTAGATAATCCTTACACCATTCAAGAAGTTGTCCCCTGACACCGTACTGATTTAACTTCCTTATCAGGAGAGAATGATTTACTAAATCGAAAGCCTTTGAAAAATCTAGAAATACAACATCAACTTGCCCTTGATTATTAAAAAATTTAGCCCAATCATCGTGTACTAAAACTAATTGAGAGACAGTAGACCTCCCTCTCAGGAAGCCATGATGGGAATCATGCAAATATTGAAACACCTGGTCATATATAGCAGAATGAATTATCCTTTCTTGGCATTTCCCAAGAACAGACAATAATGAAATCCCTCTATAATTAGTAACTGAACCTGTGTCACCATCCTTATGAACTGGGGAAATGTTAGCTTGCTTCCATGGTCGAGGAACGGTGGCCCGTGTAAAAGATAAATTAAATAACCATGAGACAGGGTTAGCCAGTTCACTGGCAACACACTTAAGGAGGCGAGCAGGGATAGAATCCACACCAGCTGCCTTATTGGGGTTCAAATTCAACAAAATTTTCTTGACTTCACTAGCGCTCGTTGCTACAGAATTTAGACAACCAGGATCGACTTCATTCCTGTTCATCTCCTTGATAACTGAGATTCCCCAGGTACCAATTCAAATCAGAAGATTTCGAAAAGACAGAATGAAAATGTAAGTTAAATAAATTTGTCTGCTCAGACGGTTTTCTGGTGCTGACTTCCTCATAAAAAACCGACTCAGGCAATCTCCTAGCCTACGAATACAGCCGCCTCTCATCGCTCCCGGTCGGAGCGATGAGAGGCGGCTGTATTCGCAGGCTAGCAATCTCCTAGATTTGGCCTCGATTAGGTGAAATGAACGGCAAAAACGCCTGGGATTATCCTTAAGGGATTCGAATAATTTTACAAGACATTTACGATGATTACTCCTTGTTTCTTAGTTTCGGATCTAAGTTGTTTAAACCTCTCTCGAAGTTGGATCGAAGGCTCAGATTTTAACCTATCCCATAACTTTCTCTTCTTTTAAACTAAACTAAGTACCTCCCGTGTAATATCCATGGGGGATTAAGCTTCTTTTTAACTACAAACTTAGGAATACAGCCATCAGCAGCTGCTAGGATCAAGTCTGTGATATTTTCAGCGGCAGAACTCACATCATCTTCCAAAAAGGCACAGTTCCATGGTACCCAATGAAAAAGCTCATTCAGATCCTTCTGAATTCGCTTTCTTAAAATCATAGACTTGTCTTGGAGAAGATTTACAAGAACGACCTCGTTGCAAATGGGTGCAACTGGTGTGGTCTTTCGAATAAGGAGAGGAAAAAGAGAAGAAACCAGTGTGAAAATAACAGCTTTGTTTGCTTTACACTCCTTGAAAACAGCAATAAAAATACGCAGAACAGGGAACGGACAGAGGTGGGAACTGATTGCGGCGTGTATATGTGCTGATCACTGAATGAAGTCATGGAAACATACAACCTCAAGTAGTTTAAGGCCTGGGTCAAGGGCTTTGACCAGGAAAAAACGGTTTATTCGTAATAACTTTTACAAACGGAATGGAACTGAATTGAAATTTGGCACATAGAAAGATATCATCGTCCTTAACATTTTTAAATATAATAAGCCTTGGCATTGGTCACGTGACATGTCACGTGGTCATTTTTCTTAAAATAGCAAATATTTAACGAATTGGTGACGGGTTCAAGAGAAAACATCAAATAAAAATGCTTTTCTGATGCAGATTAAATATCTCCAGCCCTTCACGTTTGGAATGAGTGTCCATTAATCTCTAAAAAAAAATTATGAGGACAAAGGTCATTTTTCAGTCCAAAATTCAACCTATAATTATTTATAACTGTAATTTAAAGACTCGAGGACGCTCATTCCAAACGTAGAAGGTTAAATATGTTAAACCTCCATCGGAAAAGCTAATTTATTTAACTATACAAAGAAAATTCGCTACCAAATCGCCGATTTACGTAATTTTAAATTTTTGATCACGTGACATGTCACGTGACCAAACTTTTGCGTTAAGGCAAAAGAAAACATCAAGATTAACATTCAGGGAAAATTTCATTTTGATCTAGGTTTTCTCGGTGAAGATATTAAGTGTCAACCATATTTTCCGAACACACTTTAAACCCAGGCCTTAAACTGCTTGAGACTTCAAGGAACAATGGCGCCGTCGAAATAACATATTTCGCTTACTGTATTTTCTTGTTATACCGCCAAATGCTACCAAATATTCAATGGATTACAGTTCGTCAATTTTGATTTCGTGACAAGCGGTCAAGAAATTAAAATTGCATCTCTTGTGGAATCATTGAATACTTTACTTTGTTACTTTGTGTCTAAAGTTAATATTTATTTGCTTCATCACTTTTGGCGATTTTAAAGATAAATGAAGCAAGCTTAAAGCAAGGAAAACGGCAAACTGATCCTTACGGCAAGGCGATGAAGGAGTAAATAAAAGAATAAAACAAAATTTATATTTAAACGAATTTGCCCAATATTTCGGTTTGAAAACAAACCTTCTTCAGGGGCTAACAGAAAAATGAAAAATGAAGTTAAAACTAAAAGTTCGTTACAAATAAGAGTTTGAAATTATGAAAATAAAAACAATAGATTATTATTGGTGCAGGAGACTAGGTGTCGTATGTCAATGAGTTTCGTCGCGTCTATTTATTCCTAGAGGAGATAACGTTTTCCCTTTGTGTATCAAATGAGCCTCTCTCGCCTTTCTCACGGTGTCACGATTGCTGCGTATGAGTTCAAGTGGGATTAGAAGAACATCATTGATTGAATGATCAATCATCCACGTTGCCTCACCTGTCCTTTTCTCCAAGAAGGCCAAACAAATTACATTTTTACCACAACCAATGAACAAAGAAAAATCACCGACAACTTATCCTGCAAATCCAAAAATCTTATTTACTTGATTGAATGTAAGAAATGTAAATGCCAATACATCGGAGAGACCAAACGGCAACTTAATGAACGATTTGGAGAACACCGCCGTTCCATCATAAACCATCATCAACTCAACGATCCCACTCCTGTCTCCCTACATTTCAATCAAGCTGGACATTCAATCAATGATGTTCTTCTAATCCCACTTGAACTCATACGCAGCAATCGTGACACCGTGAGAAAGGCGAGAGAGGCTCATTTGATACACAAAGGGAAAACGTTATCTCCTCTAGGAATAAATAGACGCGACGAAACTCATTGACATACGACACCTAGTCTCCTGCACCAATAATAATCTATTGTTTTTATTTTCATAATTTTAAACTCTTATTTGTAACGAACTTTTAGTTTTAACTTCATTTTTCATTTTTCTGTTAGCCCCTGAAGAAGGTTTGTTTTCAAACCGAAATATTGGGCAAATTCGTTTAAATATAAATTTTGTTTTATTCTTTTATTTACTCCTTCATCGCCTTGCCGTAAGGATCAGTTTGCCGTTTTCTGATTTTATACATGTAATTATTGTACTGATCCAGGTCTACAACTGGGAGATCCGGCACCACTCAACGGTTTGTCGCTGTGGTCTTACTGATATTTTATATTAAAGCAAGGTCCTAGCTATAATCACGAATACACGATATATCCTCCGTTAACTGTCTCTTTAAAAAGGCGCCTTGTAAAATAGGGTCCATTGTTGTGTTGTTTTGTTCTATTGTTCTTACGAAGGGTATCAAACCAATGGTGTGAGACCTTTTGAGAGCTGCTACATCAATCCTGTAGGGGCGGCGGGGGTAAACATGAATTTCAATAAAATTTTAGGTTTAAAGAAGGGAAAGAACAAAGAAAATGATTTTTGGAACTCACCAACAGACAGTTGATACACACGCAAGAGCACCCCAGATTGATAATGGACTATTTTGCAGGGGCGGATCCAGGATTTATTTATGGGGAGGGTATGGGGAGGGTGTGGGGTGGCTACGGGTGTATGCCTAAGTCTATAAAATTTTTTATTGTTGCATTTAAAAAGAAAACAGTTTTACTGTTAAAAGCAATGGTCTAAAGGGGGGTGGTTTAAGCCACCAAATCCACCACCCCCCACCTGTATCCCCCTTGAATTTAGTGTCCATCTATTTATTATTAAATATTCTAATTTTAAAACTTCATTAAATCTTCAATATTTCTTATTTCCCTAAATTTTTAAAATCCTTTGAGAAAAACTATTTCCCCCCCAAAATACCAAAATCTCAATGGAAGAATACTGTCAGAGCTGCCAGGGTGATAACCTCCTCTAACTACGATAGACGATCAGTTCAGATACTGGCTGAACTTGGGTGGGATAATCTTGAAACACGAAGGACAGGACAACTAGCCATAATAATGTATAAATTGAAAAATCGAAATGTGCCTGATCATTTGGCTCAAATTTTTAATAGTACAAACTCTATGTATTCTTACAATCTAAGAAACTCAACATATAATTTATTTGTACCAAGACCGTATACTGAGGCTGGAAAAAATAGCTTCCACTATAGAGCGGCAGTTCTCTGGAATAGTCTATCAAATACTACTAAAGGGCAGACAAGCCTGAAATCGTTTTTATCATATTTGTAATTTAGTATAGTTTTAATGACCATTTTTATTTTTTATTGCATGATTATATTATTGCACGGCTCTCTGGAAGAGCATTTTTATGACGAGATTCCGTGAATAAATAAAGATGATTGATCATTGCAGCAGCTAACCATCAAATATTTATAATCCAAACCATAAAAAGTCACTAACTATATTACATCAATCAATCAATCAATCAATCAATCATTTATTTATCCACGTATGTCTAATGAGCTAAAAGCTTGTTCAAAATATGTACATGCTAAATAAAATATAAAAATAAAAGCTAAGATATATCAGTAAAAACTACCAAAATACAAATAGTGATTATTATAACAACTAAGATTACTTTTTATTACATATAGTACTTTTTTGATTACATATTGTTCAACAGAAATTTTTCCTCTTGACTACTTTAAAATATGTATACACAGACATTACACAATGCCACATTTAAAACTCTTCAATTTTTCTGACTGCAACTGGAATCATTAGTAACATGTGGTTAGGCACATATTTATCAACTGCTGTGACTATATTTACTGTAGCTTGTTATATTATTGTTGTTATTATTATTACCAACACACTGTTTTTTTTTGGTGGTGGAGGGGTGTCTTACAAGTTATATATATTGCATTATTATGCAATGACCAGCAATACCTGCATCGGACTCTGTGTGCATTGTGTATTCCTTACTGTTTTATGCAAAATAATCTTTCTTTCCTTGAGAGTGCCATCACTTATTATTTGTAGGGTGTGATTTTTCGAAGTCATTCCGCACTTTGCCAATCAAATCAGGATTACACAACACATCAATAGCTGTCATAGCTAATGCTTTGCTAGCAATTAAAGTCTTCTCATTGGCTAGCTCTGTTGCTGCTGCTGTTGTGAACGCATGTGAATGATTGGCAGCTGTCGTACCAATAGCATACATGGGATGTATTGCAGGGACCACATGGGAAACATTGCCCATGTCAGTCGAGGCTGATATATCTCCTTCAGGAAATGTTACTCCTAAACTTTCTGCATTTGCCTGATACAGTTCAGCAAGAGTGTGGTTGGTGTCCAGATTTGAATAACCATTTGGCTTCCATTCAATACAGACTTTGCAACCTAAAATACAAATGAAAATAGCATAACCTGGTTAATATACATGTCTGGATGCCGCATCCCACAAGCCTCACATTTTCATTGCTTGTTATCTTCATGTCAGATCCCTTTGACCAAGTAGTAGCCATATCATGCTGATGAGGCCTGACAAGGCCAAAACAGGTCCATGGCTGTGATACTTGGGCCTATATTTATTCTGGTCATAGTTAATTGAGGGACTGGTTATGAAACCTTGCAGACTTTAATGCCGATAACAAAGGAGCTACAATTTATGTTGAACCGTACCATAACAGTACCGTGCACATCTTTTGTTTTTTGATCACACTATGACTGAATAACTTATAAATAGCACCATTTCTATTGGTCAGTTGCTTGAATTAAAGTTCAACATCTATTGTGTTGTGCAAGGTCAAGGCTGAAAAACGATAACAAAAACATCAAACAAAGGCATTTCTCAGGTTTCATAACCATTACACTTTATTAAAGGGACACTGTCTCGCTGAAATAGCAAAATCGTCATATCGCCAAATGCCACCAAATATACATTTACTTAGTTGGATAAAAAGTTTCTTTAGAGCAAAACAAAAGCAGTAGTTTTGAGATAAAGCATCAGGATTACAAGGATTGAATTGAAGTGGATTGCATTTTATCAAATTCGATTTCTTGACCTCCTGTCAAGAAATCAAAATTGCTGTTCTTGTGGAATTTTGACCTTTTTAGCCGTTATTTTGCCTCTGGCTAATATTTCTTTCCTTACATCAATTTTGGCAAGTTTTCCTTCTTATTTTAAGATATTAAAGCAAGCTTAAAGAAAGTCCTGGCAATAATCATAAAAACACAATATTTCAGCCGGGACAGTGTCCCCGTTAACTAGTAGATCTACCAACATGGCCATAGTGCCCTGTGTAGTGACTATAGTTTCCAAAGTAATCTGACTTTGTATTCTGAATAGACAACTGAAAGAAGAGAAGAAACAATGACCATTGCTCACCAGTAGCTGCTGCTGCTGCTTCAAAACAACTTGTAACCTTTTCTCGCAACACTTTAAGCTCCCCGTCAGTTGGTGCTCTAACGTAATAGTTTAGCTGGGCACGGTCAGGAATGATGTTAGGCTTCACACCCCCCTCAGAGATGATACCATGTACACGCCAAGTGGGCTTCATCTGTTGTCGTAACACACTTATGTTGGTATAAGCCATGACTGCTGCATCCAGTGCATTGATGCCTTCCCAGGGGAATGCTGCAGCATGAGCAGCATGGCCTTTGTAGGTGACTGTGACACTGTTACGAGCTAAAATGGTCGGCTTGAGAACATCTACTGGGCAAGGGTGAACCATCATACAAAAGTCAATGTCTTTGAAGCAGCCATTTTTAATCATCAAAACCTTGCCCCCTCCTCCTTCCTCGGCAGGAGTTCCAAAAACAACTATTTTGACCTTTGGCTTCTGGTTGACTGCCTCCAAGGCAATCTTGAGACCTTCAAACACAAAAAAGGAAAAAATGAATTTATACACTAATATTGGTCCTTTCAAACAAGCAAGCTTGAAGTTATGTATTCCAGCCAAACAGGCCTATTTTAACTTGATCTGATCTTGATTGGCTGATCAATTTCTTTATCTGCATGAACAGCAACCGTTCTATTATTTCCTTGAGAATGGTGTCTCTTTGGACAACCCATTTTTATAAACCGCATGTATTTATGTACTGCATGTTTATTTTTAAGTAAGAGATCAGGTCTCCTTGTCTAGAGTTGTCAAGTTTATCTGGTAAAGACCGCAGAGACTCTTCATTATAAGTTGCAGTTGTAAAGAAGAGTTTGTAATCAATATAATTTCATTTCATTAATCTAAATAAATGGGGCAAATTTTTGTGTATTTTGCATTTTTTTGGCTAGAGTTTCTTTCTTCACGGGATGTTAGTTTTAGTTGACAAATTGCTCCTGAAGATTGGTCGGCTTTTGATTGTGTTTCTCTTAAAGATGTTTCCTGATCGCAGAGAATTTATGTTCGTGAACATGTAGGTGGAGGTGGTGGCTTGTGTAGCCTTTACAATTCGCATCACACAAAAGTTTGAGTATCTTATATATGGGATGCTCCTGATGAAGAAAAAGAGACAGACTTTGAACACTCAAACAGACTCCATTCCAGCGAAACGTTTCACTTGATTATGTACATTCTTTTGTTTTCACACCTAAGTTTATTTCAATGTATTTTCGCACATAATATTTATCCTTATATATGTTGTAGTTCAATTTTTATTTTCTATTGTTCTTTTCTATGTTACAGCCATGCTCCATCACGCATGACCAGTAATCTAGAGAATGAAATGAACATTTGAACATTTCTTTGTAACGTCCGAGATTTGAATGAAACTTTGAAGATCTCTGTGGAAAACACTTTGAAAGTCACAAATTAACGGAAAATAACTTCGCTGCACGCATAAAAAACCTAATATTGTTCGGATATGTAACATTTCAAACAAAATGATATTTTGTGGCTCTTTGTTTCCGAAAATGCAGTAACATTCTCACGGGAATTCCAAATCTCAGAATGAATTTTCAAAACCGACGCGCAATCTTGAAAACTCCATTCAATTTTCAAAAATACTGGTCACGCGTGACGGAGCATAATAATAATAACAATAATTAACATTTCTAAAGCACTAAAATTATAAAAATATTCTAAAGCGCTTTACAATAAACGCATGGCTGTAATATATGATAATGAATATAAAACAAAGGAAATTGAAAGTTGAACCAAGGTTAAAATGGAACTACAACATACATTATTATCATTAATGGATTAATCATTGATCATTTAATGGAATTTTCCACTTAGCATAGTATTCCAATAAACCTTTAATCACGGTTTTTCCAAAATTTTATATGGGCCTGATAGCAAAAATCCATCGACACTGCTGGGAAAAGCATCTCAAAATTAGTAAAATGGCCGAGTTTAAAAGCGATATCTTTTAAAATAGTGGAGATATAGCTCTGCAAAGTCGGCAAATTTCACAGACGTTTGTATCGCGCGGCCAAATTTCTTGCCTACCGTCTGTGAAATTTGCCGACATTGCAGAGCTATATCTCCACTATTTTAAAAGATATCGCTTTTAAACTCGGCCATTTTACTAATTTTGAGATGCTTTTCCCAGCAGTGTCGATGGATTTTTGCTATCAGGCCCATATAAAATTTTGGAAAAACCGTGATAAGGCCTATTGGCCCTTCATTTGATAATGATGACATGTTGATGTCCAGGGTAACTTACCTAAAGCGGCAGCTACACCAGATTCAGCGATCAGATTGTGTCCACAAGCGTGTCCCACTTCTGGTAAAGCGTCATATTCACAAATCAGACCAACTGTTAGACCTCCATCTTCACCGCTTTCAGCGCGAAAAGCAGTGTCCAAAGTGTAATGGGGAGTTACATCGAAACCGTACGCAGCTAAAAACTCAGATAGTTGATCGTGAGCGTATGTCTCCTTAAAACCCAGCTCTGGATTTTCCCATATGCATAGGTTAAGATCATACAATTCAGAAGAATAGATATCGATCGCTTCTTTTGCTTTCTGCTTCAAGACTTCCGCCTGACCGCCCGCCATTTTCTAGACCTTCTTGAAAAGCGAAACTAATCATGTGTATTACATGATGTATTCACTCAATGCACGAAGCAGATACAATCGCGGGCGCCTTTTCCGATTGGGCTGAGACCTCGTCCCCAGGGCCTTCTCCGCTTTTACAAAATCAAAAAGTTGAAATCATCAGCCGGTAGGCGGTATGTTGTACCAAGAGTTTTAAAAATGTTTAATTAATTATTTAGAGCATTTACAAGAGTTGAGCTTATAGTTACAGATGTCTGCCATAGATACAGGGGTACATTCATCTTACGGGGGTTAATACATGTCTGCTTTTAAATTTTAGAGAGCTGACTCTATATCCTTTTTATTGCTCCAGAAGGCATGCTGATCCCCTGCAGAGCCATGTGGCCCTCTTTCAAGGACGGTGGAGCCGGGGGGCCGTAGCCTCCCTCCACTTTCAAGCATAAAGATAAAAATTGAAAAGAAATTAAAAAAATATTGTGTCGCTGGCGCTCTCTTTCAAGTCCCCCCCACCCCCCCCCCCCCCATTGAAAAATGCACCGACATTCTTGTCTTTATAGCTGCTGGAGCTTGAGCAGGCTAGCTTGCATGGCAAGCGTAAATGAGGAGAGAGGGGGGGGGGGGGGGGGTGAAAAAAAAATGAGAGGGAGAAGGTAAGGAACTACTCTCTCCCCAGTCCCCCTCCCCCACTGATGCCCGCTACGTAAGCTAGAGCATGCCAATAGGCCATTTCCGAGTTGCTTGTAGCCTCTCTATCAAAGCGAGGCTAGGTGCGAACCTTTCATATGAAAATGAGTTTTCATTCACATGCAAATAAAACTTATTTGCATGTGAATGAAAACTCATTTTCATATGAAAGGTTTCGCCATAGCCTCGCTTTGATAGAGAGGCTAAAGGCAATGCGGAAATGGCCTATTGGTCCTCCAGGGATGGCTATTATTCATCCATACGTGCGTCTGTTTGATATATTTTGAAAGGCCCTTTTTATTAATAATATTTAAATGGCAGTTTTCTCTACCCTTTTTTATGCTTCAACTCGTGTTTTCCCCACCTTTTCCTATACTTCGTGAAATCCCAACCCTTTCTTATACTTCAACTCGTGAAATCCCTACCCTTTCATATACCTCTGGCCTTTCTGGCAGAGCATCCCCATATAGCCCATTATAGGGAGTACCCCCCACCACCCGGGATCCGTTCATTGAATTTTACTGAAATCATTTTATTTCATGCTAAAAGAACCAACACAAATTATCAGAGATGGCATGCAACCTCTAGAAATCAATCTGCCAATTGTCTGGAGATTTTTTCTTTTCCGATCACCCCAACCCTCTTTCATTGAACCATTGTTCATTATTGATTTACATATTACAATCCCCACAGCTTGATGGTTTGTGCAAGGGGCACTAGCCTTTTGTATGTATGATTCTTGTTGGCAATAATGTCAATCATGAATGTGTATCAGCCAAATGATTCAAAACCTGGCATTTTGAGTGGTAACACTTTATCGGCACTCTTCCAACTAAGCTAACTTAACAGCAGTAATATTAACTTTTATTTTTTAATGGAAGTAGGAGTACTATACTTGATATTTAACAGAAAAAAAAAACATTGAATTAATAGTTAAATGAAAGAAAATATTATATAATGTCCTTTGAGCAAAAATGATTTTTTTATATGCTGCAGTGTTATTTTCCCAGGAATAACTATTTTTATGGCCCAGGGATCTGGACAGAAATATTTTAATATTGCTGTTCTGCTGTTCTGTGTTCTATCACCTGGTCCACTTTAGGCTATTGCAAATGTTATCTTATTTCCAGATCATTTCTGGACTAAACATTGGCAACAAAATGTGCATATCCCATGGGCCATGCCTGCCTCTATCTACAGTGTAACTCCAAAAGCATAAATAGCTGTTGATAAGTGCATTATTACTTCTTGTTTTGAGGGTTTGATTTTATGAAATCATTCCGCACTTTGTCAATCAAATCAGGATTACAGAACACATCAATAGCTGTCATAGCTAATGCTTTGCTGGCAATCAAAGTCTTTTGATGAGCTAGCTCTGTTGCTGCTGCTGTTGTGAACGCATGTGAATGATTGGCAGCTGTTGTACCAATAGCATATGTGGGATGTATTGCAGGGACCACATGGGAAACATTGCCCATGTCTGTTCCAGCTGCAAAATCATCTTGAGGAAGGAACGTTACTCCCAGACTCTCTGCATTTGTTTGGTAGAGTTCAGCAAGGATGTTGTTAGCAGCCATGTTTGAATATCAGGGTGTTTGCCATTCCAAAGCAACTTTACAACCTAAAGAAAAAAGAAAATTTAATCTGACAACCAGTTATGAAACATGTTCTGGGTGCATCATGGTTTGAGAAACATATTTATAATTTGTAAAAAGAGATAAAGTAAAACACCCAGTGGACCCTTGAGAGTCCATATAATGTCCCTTTAGAAGAGTTACCTGCTTTGTAGGGGATGCAAGTTGAGTGTTTGTTTATTAAAAAACTGTAAAGTTGCACAAAAGCCGGTTTCTTTGACACAAAGCAACTGGGAATATCACTACTCCCCACTGGATCGGATGGTTGTCCATCAAATTAAAGGGTTATTCCCAGCATTACTAGTTATCAGTAACCCAATATTTTATACACCACCTGTGAAGAGAGAAAAAATGTTGAACAAAGTCTCTTGTCTCAGGAAACAACACAACGGCAGAGACTGGGCCTTGAACTACCAGCCTTTAGCTGTAAGCATAATTAGGCCTTGTATTTCTACATACTTACCATTACACGCTTACAGAAGCTAACCTTCCAAAGTATGAAGGCTCTACATTTATTGTGTTTATTTAATATAAGGACAAAAAAATTATTTGTTTTTACTGGTTCAGGTTCTGGTTCAGGACCTAGGCAACTAGGAGTGTACAACTCACTACAAGCCCATTAAAATCCTAATGTTACTGCTGGTTCACCCTGAAGACCCTAGTCTCCCATGCAGCCAGCTGTGTGGGAGACTATGAAGATCCCGGACCCCTATGGATAGAAATGTTGTCTGGTATATTATCAGGTACATTTGGACATTGGCAGGCCATAAGAAGCTTTCCCAGGAGATTTAAAGAGGATAACAACTTTAGAAGAAGTTCATTGACTGCTGTTGGAGAACATGTCCAGACCCCGCCATGCTGTGAGCCTGGAAAATGCCAAGATCATCAACACCCAGGACGACTTAAAATTACGTTCTGGGCTGTTGGACTTTTTTGGATCTGGTTTTATCGTAATAGAACTTTTTTGGGGCCTAAACAATTTGGCCTCATTTTCACCTTCCTGTCACTATTACAGCTTAGTATTAAACCCTGCTGGGCCCACAGATCTTATACACCTTGTGATAGAAATCTTTAATCTGTCACTTGAAAAAGGCAATAGATAGTGTCAAAAACTTTCCTAAGTTTTCAGTGACCCTAATAGTTATTGTTTTCACCTTTGAAGTTTTCTAGTGTTAGCTAACCTGTTGCTGATGCAGCACCTTGGAAACAATTTGTCACCTTTTCAATCACTTTATCAAGCTCTTCATCATTTGGTGCTCTTACATCATATTTCAGCTGGGTTCGATCAGGAATGATGTTAGGCTTTACACCACCTTCAGAAATAATGCCAAGAACACGCCAGGTGGGCTTCATCTGTTGTCGTAACACACTTATGTTGTTGTAAGCCATGACCGCTGCATCCAGAGCATTGATTCCTTCCCAGGGGAATGCTGCAGCATGAGCAGCATGCCCATTGTAGGTTACAATAACGTCTTGGCAGGATACCAATGTTGGCTTGAGAACATCTACTGAGCAAGGATGAACCATCATACAGACATCAATGTCTTTGAAGCAGCCATTGTTAATCATCAAAATCTTTCCTCCTACCTCTTCCTCGGCAGGAGTTCCCAAGACGACTATTTTGACTTTGGGTTTTTGATTTACTGATTCCAGAGCAGTTTTAAGACCTGCAAAAATGTTGCGGAGAAACAATAGCTTAGTGCGAGAGGCCAAAGTGAATGGGTTGCTTTGCTTTTCATCTCTGAATTATTTATAATTATAATTTTATATAATTTATATCTCACTAAATTTGGAGAAACCTACCTGAAATCCTTTTGACTAGCTAACTCTAACCCTCACTCCCTGCCTCTCCCCAGCAGCTCTCTGATGGATAGCTAGTGCATCAGCTGGGTAATGCTGGCAGGTACATGAGCTGCTTATATAGCAGAGCACCCAAGTATAGATCTGTGCACACAGAGCTGCCTTTAAAGTCGGGCAGTGCCACAGGGATTTGGCATCATTTCAAAAACCAAAACATTTTTTGGATTATAAAACAGAAACCAAACAGGTATGAATGGTTCTAAATTGCCACAAAATGTACCAAAACTGTTGACGAGTTTCAAGAATTGGTTGATTTCTTTCCCTTGGTGTTTTTAATATTTTGGTATTATTTTGTAAATAAAGGTATCGTAGTATGGTTGTCCATAACCAAAAAGGTCAAAATGCCAGTGACGCACACTTTAACTTGACTTTCACTACAAAAGTACAAGGAGAGCTCTATTCTTGCCCCCCCCCCCCCCCCGATTTTTCTGGGAAAAGATTCTTGGGAAAAGTTCAGGGCAACTTCAAAATAATTATAGACCTTTTTAACGAATCGGATACAACATTTTACCGATTTTACCTCCCAGGGCATCCCATTATGACCATCAAACTTAATTGCTGTGAGCCCAAGGCTCGCAGCACACTAATCTTTACCTTAACACTCATCTTTACCTTAATACTTAACCAATGAACAAATTTAGGTGGCTACGACATCAAAATATGTTACCATGGCAACGCAAAAAGAGGCCAAATAGATCCCATTTTCAACCTTTTGAGGCTAATAACTTCAAAACTGCTCGGTGAAATTTTTTGATTTTTATATATTTTCATCTTATAAACATAACAAACATTTGTGCCAATTTTGAAAAAAATCTGTACATAGGATAAATTTCAGAGATATGTCATTTTTACATAAATTTAAGGTAGCTCTGAACTCTATGTACAGAATTTTTTTAAAAATTGTTAAAATGTTTCTCTTGCCAATTAAACAAAAATATATCCAAAATAGTGTATTTGTGACCTCTTTTTGCGTTACCATAGCAACGAATGATGACATCATTTGGATACCACTTTGTTGATTGATAAAAGATTTACCGGTTTCAAGTAAATCATTTTTAGTCACACCACTGGGCTAGCTGTAATGGAATGCAAAAGACGAGAGGGCTGAACAATATGGAGCCACCTTAAGGTCAGTGTGTTTCTATTTGCAAATGTATAATGCCATATTCAAACTTACTTTTTGCTGGAAGGATTCATCAACACCACAAACAATTTAGTGACATTTCACAGGGAAGACAATGTTCTTTTTTGAGATTTCAGCATTGTTTAATACATGCTCAGAGTTTGCCGATTGAACAATGGACCACCTCCACCGTAGATCAGATTCTTACAAAAGGAAATCAACTTTATTTGGATGCTCTTGAAAGTAGATCCATCGCTGACACAGAGACCTTGTCTCTGGATTATCTGCCCAATGTGGCGTGCTGGTCTATTGAGACTAACAATATAAAAGATTTGCCTGTTGGGGCACCAACACATGATTCGCTTATGTGGGCTGAAGTGCAAACAAATGATCAGCTTCTCCGGGCAGATATAATAACTGTTATTGTCCGTTGTCGTTAGTAAACAGTACCCGTATCCAACAAGTTAATATATCAAAAGCCACTTGGAACTTTATTCCAGGCACTTGGCAGTAAATTTATGTATACCATTATTGTTATTGTAAATGTTATTGACGTTTGATCCCAAAAAATTGTATTTGTATCCATATTTACAGAGGTGTATCCAGGGGAGGCCAAGACCAATCTTATTTTCCCCCACCAAAACAAGCCCTGCAGGACCAACAAAAAATATTTTTGACACCAGGCTCTCCACTTAATTATCACAACCCACCACCCTCTTTCCTCCAAGTCTGGATCTACCACTGCCCTCAGTACAAAAAGAACTTATAATGTTACATAATTCTAAAATGATGGTATTGACCCCGCCAATAAATAAATTTATGAAATTATCAAAATCTGTATGTGCATTTACTGTTTCTGTTTCCGTTATGTTTTACTGCCCAGCATCTACTCGCAGCATTATCATTGCAATCTGTAACCTCTAGTTGTTAAATTATAAAGTGCCCCTGTGATCAAATTTTTGATTTTCATTTTTTACATTTTCGTGTACAATTAGACTTTCTTACTCATCTTGCCAAATTTCAATTCATTACGAACATCAGAAGTCATTTTATTTTAACATTTATTTCCGAGAATTTACAGCCATCATTAATCAACCTTGTTCCAAGGCTTGGTTGCAAATGGGAGAAAGTGACGTCAAAGACTCAAACCGCATACCTCATGGGTTGAAATTATAATAACAATAAGTATTGAAAATCACTCCAAAAGCAACAAAAACTTTGGACTTGTTCTTCGTGCAATTTTCTATGCTGATTGTTGTTATTATTTCAACCCATGAGGTATGTTTGAGTCTTTGACGTCACTTTCTCCCATTTGCAACCAAGCCTTGGAACAAGGTTGATTAGTGGCGGCCGTAAATTCTCCGACATAAATGTTAACCCTATTCAGCCTGGGCTTTTTTTGAGTTTCTGAGCCTGGTAACTTCAAGAACATTAAGGCTATGACAATGAAACCTAGAGGGTACATAAGGGGTGGCGAATGGTAAATCCGAGACTCGCCAAGACGCCGAGACCCTTGTTTCAAAATCCGAGACCGCGACCGCAGCTACGTTATAAAATCTGAGCCCGAGACCCAATGCGGGAAAAAAAACAAGCCCGAGACTCAGTGCTAAAAATATCCGATTCACCCGATCAAACAACAAACAAGGATGAAGAATGAGAATGCTTGACAGAAGTATCCGAGACTCCCAGACCTTAAGGAAGAAAATCTGAGACTCCGAGACAGAAAAAGCACCAGCCAAACGAGACTTTGAGACTTAAAACAAAAACTGCCAAGATTTTGAGACCGGACCAAAATTTTCCGAGATCGACGAGTTTTGAAGGTACCATTCACCACTCCTTACATAGTATGTCCACAACTGTCTCCTTTGCAGTCTGCACAATGAAACGATGACGTCATATGACGTAGTTATTAGGTAATTAGTTATATGGCCGTCATCTTGGATCCGCCATCTTGGATTTGTGAAATTTTTTAAAACCTCTTAAAAACCGTCCAAATTCACTCAAAATTAATCAAAACCAATAAATAAACGCTAAATGACGAAAAAATATAAAAGTTATACCAATAAACATTGTTTTACTTCATTCAAAGGTATAAATATGCAAATTTCAAAAAACATAGCTGTCAAAATCTTGTTGTCATGGAAACATCAAGTCACGTGATCAAAAAATTGTCATACGAAATTGTTGCCAGATAAATTTTAGGAAAAGTCACAAAGTTTGATGGCGTTTGAAAACATATTTAAAAAGTTATGAATGTTGAAAGTATGCGCAATGTTGAAAGTTATGCGCAACCGAGCGCGAAGAAGGAAGGTAAGGTAAGGAATGTTGAAAGTAAGCGCGGGCACTTTGTGCCCCCCCCCCCCCCCCCAGGCCGAATAGGGTTAAAATAAAATGACTTCTGACGTTCGTAATGAATTGAAATTTGGCAAGATGAGTAAGAAAGTCTAATAGTACATGAAAATATAAAAAAATTAAAATAAAAAATTTAATCACAGGGGCACTATAAAGGAAATATAAATTTCAATGGTCATTATGGGATGCCCAGAGCGCAAAATCAATATGGCTGCCATATCGGTAAAATGGTATATTAGTCATTCGTATATATTTTCCACTTCTTTTTTATCTAATTATTTATATATGTCAAACGTTGTATAAATGGTTGTTGTAAGACCGGTGACCCCCACCCATTTAACGACTGACGAGGGCTGTAATTCCAGCAAATTCATGATCAAACATTTTACCTAAAGCGGCGGCTACACCAGATTCAGCGATCAGATTGTGTCCACACGCGTGTCCCACTTCTGGTAAAGCGTCATATTCACAAATCAGACCAACTGTTAGACCTCCATCTTCACCGGTCTCAGCGCGAAAAGCAGTGTCGAAAGTGTAATGGGGAGTTACATCAAATCCGTACGCAGCTAAAAACTCAGTTAACTGATCGTGAGCGTATGTCTCCTTAAATGCCAGCTCTGGGTTTTGCAAAATGCATGTGCTTAGATCATACAATCTAGCAGAATGTCGGTCGATTGTTTCTTTTGCTTTCTGTTTTAGCACATCAACTTGATCATCCGCCATAGGGAGCACAGGACCCAAATTTGACCTTTTGAGCTTTATACGCGCCCTGTGTCTTCGCCCCAGTGAGACCCCATCGGAAAGTGTTGTGACGCCCAAGTCCACAGGGCACAGTCCAACCTCGTTCCCAGCTCCGATTACCCTTGGGGTCCTGCTGGGGCGAAAAACAGACTCGAAATTAAAACAACTGATAGAAGATCGAACGCGTAAAGGTCAAGCAAGGCTGGCACTACGGCAAAGGGCATATTTAGTCTGTGGTTTGTGATCGTCCGGGTGAGTGTAGTTCTGAAAAGAACTGTTGTTGTTGACATTGACTGAAGTTTCGACAACCTGAGCGGAAGTCATCTTGACTCTGAAGTTGACTTCCGCTCAGGTTGTCGAAACGTTAGGGATGGACCATTAGAAAAGTGATGGGGGGGGGGGGGGGGGGGTGGGGCAAAAGCAAAAAAAAAAAAAGATTTTCCCAGTAAATTATTAAGAAAAAAAAAATATTCCCACGCATTATCGCCAAAAAAAAATCTGCCCAAGGACAATTAAAAAATAAACTATTAAAAAATATATATATTCCAGCCATCGAGTGAAAAAAAAAAAAAATTTCCACCTTGGGTGGACAAAAAAAAATTTCTTGCCTCTCCCAAAGTTCCCACCCCCCCCCCCCCCCCAAATCACTTTTCTAATGGTCCGTCCCTTAGTCAATGTCAACGACAACAGTTCTTTTCAGAACTACCCCGAAGAACTACTCTCTCCCGGACGATCACAAACGACAGACTACTGAGTCTACTGATACTCCTGGGTTCAAACCATTTACAAAGGGCAGATTTATTAAAAAAATATATATGCTTCTTGCCGTAGTGCCAGCCTTGCATTCAGTTTTGTATTTTCACATCCAAGTGACGCCTGGCACGAGATCTTTCACAAGGAAGATCCGGCAACAACCAGCAAGTTTAATTTCTGCGTCGTGTGGACCTCTGCATTCAAAGGTTTTTCTATTTAATCCAAGCCTGACCACCCCCGCTTTGGTCTTCTCCACTAGTGGTCACTAGTTCCATCACTGAGGGACCTCCTGAGGGGATTGTGATATACGGATGCGTCCTGCTTGATAGGGCGGCACTTAGGGCCTGCAGTTTATATGGTCTCGTGTATCCAAGACAACCCTCCCCCCGAGTTCCCCTTTGCGAACTAACTTTTCACTTATTTCTTTGAAAAATTCAACCAATCGTTTATATGAGAATCGTGACTCGTCTCGGGGGAGGCGAGACAACTCGGTTGGATTTAGATTTGAATATTTACGCAGCGTTGGGAATATTTAAGTAGGAACAACTTTGACTCGGTCAGCAGGGACAACATTTCTCATATAAACACTCGGCAAAGTTGTCTCTGTGGGGTGGGTTGTCTCGGATACCCGAGACCATATAAACAGGCCCTTTGTATGGAACCGCACAACTGTCTTATGATACGGCCTTTATGACTTCCGGTGCTTAGAGACGGGCCATTTAATTTTTGTGGGGGGTGGGGGGGGGGGTTGGGCAATTACCAAAAAAAATTCCTGCAGAAGAAATTTAAGAGAAAAAAATTCGTGCACAAGAAAGCACCTGAAAAAAAAATTCAAGCATTAAGGTAAAAAAAAAATCCTTGCAAATAGTGATGCTGAAAAAAAAGTTCATGCTCA